>JAMXBC010000068.1:0-54517 GCA_024138005.1 Lumnitzera racemosa | reverse complement strand
GCAAAGCGGATAAATGCCTTTGGCGAGCGAGCGTTTGGGACGCTACTGAAAGAAAGATGGGACTTTTAACGGCGCTGAGGAGGATGCGCGTTTCGCGAGCTGAATGGGTCGATGTGGTTTTGTGGTCGCTGCCCCTTGTTGTGTGAGGTGGATGTCGCTGCTGTTCGCCATGCTAAATTTGGTGATGCGGAAGGGAGCGACTTTCCCCCCGAAGGGGAAAAGAGACCCTCAGAGCCGCGTGTTTGATGAAAATGGGGCCCTGTGATCACTTCCCAAAAGCTGTTTGATGTTCGTAGAAAAATTCTCCCGCGTGGGAAAATGTGGGATAGGTTTGGGAAATTTTTTTGAAAGATGACACTGAGGAATGAGACAACGCGAGCTTTTTTCTAGAAGATGTGTGTGCTGTATTGAGCTCGGGGGTTCCGATGTTGCATGTGTGCGTGGCCTTGGGTTTGAGGTTTTGCGCTGCTGTTGACTCTGCTGGCTGTGATCAAATGCAGCAGGAAAGACCATGAGTGATGCGCTGTTTAATCACGGCTGGTCAGGCATTGGCTATGACCATGTGGTGAGAGTTCAGACCGTCAATTGGTGTAAAGGGTATGTGGGAAGAAAGGGATGGAGGAAGGCGATCGATGACACCTACTGATGACGGGAAATCACATGAATGAGAGGGATTACAAATGCTGTAGGAATTCTGAAAGCGGCAAGCCAATGCTTGATGGAGGGCATGTGCGTGAGGAGGGAAAAGAGCAGCGAAAGTGAGGTGTTTAGTGTTGCAACTTTGAGTTCGCAAGGCCAAAGCCGGTGAGTTTGTGAAGTGGTAGCACCAAGACAATGCAGTTGGTCATCGGAGCCATGCAGAAGGACTGGACAACTTGCAGATCATGCGTGTCATTGGGCTTGAGTCAATTTGCGAATGGGTATGTCAATGCCACAGCGTCAGAGGATCAGCTGGTTAGGGTGAGATGCTGGGTTTATCCCAAATCATTGTATGTAATGTTTCCCTGCCAAACCGCCACCAAAGATTAGAGACCTTCCCTAGATGTTCCCGATTCCTGCGTTCAAAAAGATTTCAAGTGTCCATTGAACCTGTTTTGTCCCATTGAAGTCCGTCTCTACTGCCTTTTTGCTTCCACGCCAAATCCTGCTTTCCGAAAGTAACACAAAAGTGAGAAAAAGAAGGGTATCTTGTAACATAAAAATTCCTCCTGACGCGGACCGGTCAGCTCAGCGAGCGCCGCCGTCGTTGTTTGATCGTGCTGTTTGGCGATGGTGTGTTGAGCCACCCCTCCTTTTCGGTCTGCCCTGTGCTTTGCCGCAGCCTTGACCGTACGTGACGCTGTAGTGTTAGTTGAACGAAAGCAGGCGGCATTGTTATTACCTTCAGTGCATCTTCGCGAAAAGCTCTTGTCCGTGACCACATGGGAGGTTACTGCAAGATGGATTCGTTGTGGGCTTCAGATCTGGTTGCGATTGAAGCTTTGTGGCATTGATCACACCTGAAGGTCGATCCGTTTTTTGATTTGGAGGTCTGGATGTGGTGGTAATCGCTGCATTGCGCATGACGTGTTTATGTCATTGGCATCCGTTGGGCACATTTTTGAAAAGTGTGAGCCCTCCTGCTGGATTGCTGCGTTGACAGATTGGACCAGGACCAGGGTTGTGTTTGGTCGGCTGGATAGCCATCTGAGGTGAAGTGATGGGATAGGGCCTGAGCGTGCACGGGGATGGTCTGAGAGTGGTCTGCACTGATGGGTCTGGGATTGGAGATGGCCCCGTGGTAGGAGTACTGACCGGCTGGGAGTAGACGAAGTCTGGATCCATGGATTACAGGTGTGGAGGTTGGTCGGAAGGAATCCTGTGCGTTGACTGGAGATGGTGGTCATTGAGCCTGACAGGAGGTGTGCCAATATATGGCTGTGCTTGTCCTGGAGGAGTGACATTGACATTGACGTTTGGATATGAGTAAGATCGTAGGTGGTGGAGGTGGGATGTTGAGGCAGATGGAGAAGCCGTTGCCTGTACTGTGTTAAATGTGGCGAGAAGACTTGCTTTGCATGGCTGTGGTGGTGGCTTGCCGATTGGAAGCCTTATGGCGCGTCCGGAGTACGACATGAGCCTGCTGTTTGGGGTGTATGGCTGAACGATGTGCCGTGTGAGTTGAGGGAGGGCTTTAGACGTCTGCTGACGTTGCTAGGAGGTGTTCAGGAGGTTGCCCACGTGGGATGGCAAGAGGAGATGGGGTTGGTGTTGATGTGGAGTATTTCTGGAACTTGTGCGGGGCCAGCAAGTGGTGGGGTGGTGTTCGAAGTTGGCAACGTTGATGGTTTGGCCTCCGAGCAGCAAAGCTGGGGGGGCGCTCATGGGATCGTCCCTTTGCTAGATGGTGGGTTTGCTATGCGAGCCCGATTGCGGTTTGATTGATTAATGGAGTTGATCGTTGTGTTATCGTTGCTGCAACAGTGACGGGATGTTGCAATGTGCGGTTGTTCCTGTTTAAAAGTCCTTTTCTTTGATAGCCTGACAGTGGTGAGACAAGGGCTGCAAGGATAGCAGTGACGCTTGAGAAGTAGTTCAACTATGTACACGTCCCCAGGAGGTACCAAGTGAGGTAAGCTGCCCCGATGGGTCGGGCAGAATGAGCGGCGTGAATATGCCGGATCCCAGAGCGGTGGTGTGGAGAGAAGGGAGGGTTGACCTGTTGATTGTGGGTTTGTATGACACGAGAGATTTCCAAAAGGATCTAAGTGCGCACTCTTGTCTGGAGGTATGGTGCACAAGCTTGGTGGAGGTCTTTGTTTTGTTTGCGTTCGACAGGGTAGCAGGCTGAAGGATTATGAAGCAGTGTTGCAGTACGACTGTCAGGGTTTAGGTGAGGATTGCTTGAACGAGGATGTCCTTGTGCGTATGCGATCGTTTGGAGGTGGTGATCGATGTGCTGTATTGTTGTTGTATCGATCGTGGTTTGGTGTGTTGGCGAAGGCAGGTGGGGGGGGAAGTAAGCTGCAAGTGATTGCCGGCTCTTGATCGCTGTCAGTCTTCGTCACAGTCTTGCTCGACAAGGGGGTTTGTTGTGGTTTTTGACGCAATAGTGAAGAGCAAGGTAGTGGAGAGAGATGTAGGTGGACCTTTGTTGGAGTGGGGGACGATCCTTTGTTAAGTTAGAGCCTGGCGTGCGGTGGTTTTGGAGGGTGGCCGAGGTCCCCTTTAGCTGTCGTGCCCTCGTGTGGGTTCCTCATGTAATTTACATGACACGTGCAAGATACCTAGTAAGGGATATACTTTTGCACTACGCCGTATCTCGCGGACCACAGCGAGTTCAGCGTGAGAATCTGGATCGCCTCTCCACTGCTGGGAAGGTGCGGGTATGGAAAAGTATGGTCTTGCTTCCCTCCTCGCCATACTCTTTCCTTCGGAGCGCGCTTTAGGCTACCACACAACATCACACCGCAGAAGGTTTCGCATGGCATGGAGCTTTCCGATTCCTTCTACATCATCATCACAGCACCCACATTTTTCGATCCCCCAAGGTTTGCTACCCTTGCTCATAGCAAGGCAGCATGCAGAAAAGGCCAGCCACGAGGGGGCACTCTTATGATGATTTGGCAGTCTGCTTGCGCCAGGACATCAACTCGGCCACTACTGTTTCCCAAACAGGACATTTGTCGATCATGGCGCCGCCCTTTTCGCGTGCTCTTCACGCGTTTCAGAAACAGAGTTAACATCGTTTACCGACAGCAAGAACAGCCAAATCTCATCAGCTGGTTCCACAGCTTATCGTCAAGTCATGGGCCTAAAAGTTCAGCAGATCGAGCAGATCAGCAAACCCTCTTCACTGCGTAGGCGATTTCAAAAGACAGTAACCTCTCCCGCCCCCACCCCACCGGCAGCGGGCCGGGAGGAAGACAGCGTTCTTTCCGATACCCTGGAACCATATCCGGGCCCCGTTAGAGACATGCCCCCTCTTCGATGGATCGCAAAGACAATGTATGCGTGTGTGAAGGCAGGCTTTACCTAGGGACTTCGTGATTGCTAGCCTATCCTTCAGCTTGTACTGGAAGGATATCACAATGGATTTCCTCTTTCTCCGTCTGATTGGCGAAGAGCAGTACGGTCAGGCATTATCTGTCACCTGAAAGAGAAAGGGGTTCTCCTGATTCCAAAACAACAATAACACGGCAACCAGTCTGCAGCAATTGAGATCTGCTGCTTTTGGCCCATGTCAAGGATGCATCCAGGTCTGCTGATCCTCCTCACTGGCATTTCACCAGAATGTTTGCCCATCATCAACAGCATTCTCCTCGGATCTCAACGGATTGGCTATAGCGCCTGGCACCAAAGGTGGCGCCCACTGTTGCTTTCGTGGCGTGCACCGATCTATCAAGACCACGTGTGAGTTGCAGGCAAACCCAACTTCTTTTTCTTTGGGTTCTGCCTTCCTTTTCTCCTGGCAGTCCATTGGCTGATGTACTAGGCTTGCAGCAAGAGCTCAATCTCAAAAGCTTTTCTCACGGTCTGTCACTTTTCCCTTCAACCTGCCTCCCTCTGATGCTATCCTTGGATGTGCATGATTCATGCCATTTCCTTGCCAATCGGGATGAGCCGCAAATTAGAACAACAACGTTGATCACCCTCAGTTGTTTCGGTCTAGACGCAATCGAGACAAAACGCTAGCGGCACATTTGGCAAAGAGGGCCAAAATGGTGCATCTCTACAAAGGCGGTCAGGGATTGCTTTTCCACAGGAATCTCGTGCATGACACCAGGTGCATGGCCTATCACAAGATCGGGCATGCATCCCACTTTACTCCCTCCACATACCATTCGCAAGGCGGCAGAGGCTTTTTGATCTCAGCCTGTACCTTGTGGTATCTGCCTTTACCCCCGCTGCTGGAATGCAGCTTCCTGCAGCCCACACAACGACGCACGGCTCCAGCACTTCCAGATGTGCGACAAGTTGTCGCTGCGCTCATGCACACGTTCGTCAGACAGGCAGGCATTGCATCCGGTCACAATCTGTCTAGCTTCCAGATCGACTTGCGAGCCTGAGCCAAGCATCAACAAACACACGATTGAGAGCAAACATGCTTTCTCCCCATGCGCTATTGACACCCACCGGCTCTGTTCATAATCTGAGGGATGCAGGAGGACAGCGTGGAAAGTCGTTTGCGCAACATCCAATGAGGCTTGCGTATAAGCGGAGCTTTCCTTCAACTAGCTAGCATTGAGACCAATCAACACATCGTCCCGTTCCGCTTCTCTGACTGTGTCAGCGACAGTTGCGCAGATGACTGCTGAAGCGGTGGGATCCAAGGGACTGAAATTAGCAGAAAAGCTGCCTTGAGCGAAGCGACGACCATTCGGTCCCGGCAGAAGGGTGCTAGGCTGGAGACCATCATCAGTCGGCTGTGCCTCATCGATGGTCGAGCAAAAGTTTGGTGCTTGCGATTACAAGGTTTGAACGACCTTCGGAGACGCCGATCTTGAGCACTAACGGTTCACCAGCAGCCTGCCTTTCTTGGACGAGCACAACGGCAGTACATCTTGACCGCATGGCAAGGCCAGCATAGGCGACAGTTCCCCTCTGCAATGCTATGCTTCGACACCATCATCTCGCCGAATGTCTTGCTTGTCTGCATGACGCCAGTGCAGCACAAGGTCGGAGATGTGCTGCAAGACATGTTCTGGGCCACACGAAGGGTTCTAGACGACTGGCAATCTCTATGAGCAGTTCGCATTCTTTGTTCTTCTCAGTGGCAGCATTACAAGATGAATAGCAGTGCGCTGCTGTACCTTAGATCATCAGAAGACGGTCGCCTGTCAGGCTTGACTTGTGCAAGCCAGCTGACGTTCACACAAACAGCTTGTTCAAATCCTAGCGAGCTCGACGCCATCGTCAAGCCTTGCACCACCTTATGTCGCCTCGTAGCAAGCCATCATCAGGGGCACCACAGCAAGATTGCCTGTTCTCTCGCATGGTTGCGACGCCCATCGCTAATCTCTCCAAGCTGTCCCATTGCAGCATCTTGGCGTATTTAAGCTGTTCTGTGGCTCTCTTTTCGGGCGGCAGCAATTGCCTCAATTCGTTCAAGCCACCGCCATTTTGACTCTGTTGCTTGCCAAAGTCAGAGCTTATCCAAGATCCATGTGGAAGTGTCGTGTTCGCCAATGCTTCCCAATTCTGGGAATTGGATCATATCGAAAAATCATGGTGATACTTCAGTGAGCACTATCTTTGTCGATTCAGTCGCATGAGCTTTGAAAGTCTCTGCTGCCAAGACGGTCTGATATTGATCTGTTGGCTAGATCGTTCGATTGTATCAGGTAAGTGTTCTCGGCTTGCCGTTAGAAGACGTTGGCTCGGGCGTCACTATAAAACGTGTCTCAGTGTGGTGCCAGGGGGAAAATCAGGTAGCGGCAGAGGATCTCAAGATCACATGGTCCTTCTAGCAGTATCGACACTCACCGTATGTGCTGCTAAGGCAGAGGCAGTGGAGCTAAATGCTGACTGTGAGGTGGTGAGAAGAGGTCGTCGTTTTCTGCTCTGTCAACCATCATTTTGAGTGTTACTCATACAATCCTGCCATACGAACGCTCACACAAGTCATGTCCAGCATTTCTCGTTCACAGCCACTTTCATTGTCGCCGAATGAACCCGAGGCCTTCCTTCCTTGCCAGCTTGCTCAATGATTTCGCCCTTGTCCTCAGAGCATCAGCCTGGAAACCTCCTGAATGCTGTTCTATTCTCTTTCTTGCTCTCTGCGTCCGTGAGGACAAGCTGACGACCTTGAAGCTGCCATGAGAAGACCAAACTCTCCTCCCAAGAAAGGCCGCCAAAGCCAAGGAATGTGTATGTGAACAGGTCGCCGGCGAAGCTTGGCTCATCATGGGTGTGACATCTGGCAGTGCTTGCTCGCGACCATCTGCAATTGATATGTGTTGGTTGTCTGCTGCTCTAAAGGCTTGGAAGATGCGGGTTCTGTTGGCTCGAAGACGGTATGCGAGAGGACGCCTAGGCCAAGGCCAATTGTGAGCCGTAGGCTGTGTAGTTGCGCACTGCGGTTGCAGCACTTCGAAGAGCGTCGCGGTCTGATTGCTGGAGACTGAAAGTTGTCAGTACTGCTGTAAGCCACTATGTGCTGCTCACTCTTTGTTGAATGTGCTGTTCGGCCAGGGCATCCAGATCTGGGCCCAGGTCTTCTGAACATTGCCAAGCTGTCGCTTCTCATGTTTACGGTATTGTCGATGGCTGGAGAGGATGAGATATCTGCGTGAGTGCATGTGCGCTGAGCTGTGAAGTGAGGTGATGTTAGATTTGCGCAGACAAGATGGCAGGAACCTGAGGAGCTCTTGCCGTCCGAAGCTCACAACTTTGACGTCGTTGTTACAGGGTTCAAGTTTCGACAAACTCTCCACATCGTTGCGGAAGCGAACGACACGATTCAATACGAGTCGTTTACTTCATGCAGGTCGCGTCACGGGCCAGTCATTCGTCTATCAGGAATGAATGACCGCAGTTGTGCTTGATACGGACGCTGTTCAGCCTCCGCAGCAATAAGATCAACTTCATCAGTTGTCTGCGTGGCTATCACCTCTGCCTTGCCTCTTCCGCCACGGCACCTCTGCACGACCGCGATATTGTCCACGTTTGGACCACCTCCACCACCACCTCTGCCTCTCGCGCGCACCACCCTCTGCGATTCATGGAAAAGTCAATACGAATCAGGGTTCTCTACCCACTCAAACCATCGAGCTTGAGGCGCTTCTTCTCTGAATTCTGGCAATTTCCAGGCCTGGAACACACCCAGCAGCTCGTCTGGCTTGTCATGGTAGTGGTGCGAGCTTCTGACCATCACCAGATGCGCCATCAGCATTACCAACATCTCGCAGCTCTTACCCACGAGCGGACGTATTCACCGTTGTTCGTAGTCACAGGGCCCGCTTGACTGGTTGAACACTCTCGCTTGTCCACGAGGGTCGTTGCCAAACCTGCGACATACTGCCAGTTGCCCAGTTGCTGGACACATCGTAGTCCATGAGATTGGTCTCATTTCCACTCTGCGCCAATCCTCCAATCGATGTCAGGTGCTTGGTTAAGAACGACGCAACATTCTGTCTGGCCTATCGACGTCCAGCCAGTGCAGAACAGCTCACGCTGCGATTGCATCGATGAACCAATGCCTGTTCGGGCCAGTGGTTTAATCGCTCGACAGCAGCCTTTGTGTCTGCGTCATTCGCTCCAGACTTGTTCTTCTTCTCAGTGGAATCTGTGAAAGACTGCTGATGAACTTGAATTTGGCGTCCTGGTGCCTCTGTATCCTTCCACGAAGGAAGAGCCTGGTGGTGAACTTCCTCGTGCACAGACGCATGTAGTCTCGCCACAGTTTGCTCGAACCTCACAGCAGCTGTGCCATTGTTCTCCCTTCGCCAAAGCCCTTCGCAGACTTGCCAATGTCGCCCTTTCCATCTTCGAAATCGATCAACGCCAGTGGACCTGCCTTGCGGTTATGCTGCCAAGCGCCAGCCATCCTGAGAGCTTGGTGTGAAGTCCAAACCCAGCAAGCATTCCTGGTGTCCTTATATGTCGAAGGGAGCACTTTCGTCAGATGCTTGATGCGCTCATGACCAGTCTTTGATCCACCATGGAATGGGAATGCTGACTTCACCCAGAGGGCATGCTTGGCGGTTGAGGCATGCCAAGATCATTGTCTATAGGTTCCAGAGCGCTTCAACACACCATCAAAGGAGTCAGGGATCTTGAATGGTGCGGCCTGCGCAGGTATATGATCTGGTAAAAGGTAGCAGCTTCTCGGTCGGGTAGCTCCTTCCTTGGAGCATCTCTGAGAGGCTCACCGTCTTCCTGAATGTTGTGAAGACGTCAGACAGTTCCCTTTGGGGTCTTGAAAGGCAGATCGCGGCTATCAGAGGTAGCGTGGGTTAAGACATTACCGTTCTGACTCACTCATCGATGAAGTACTTCTCATCGTTGAACAGCTTGAAGTCAAGACCATCTTTGTCCTGATCAACTTGACTGCCTGTTCCTCCTGCCTCTCCTCCCAAGCATCCTCAGCAGTCATCCGACACCATGAATGCCAGCATCTTGGCTTTTGTACCATCGACGACTGACTGCACAGCATCCTTGAGAGCCAACGCGGATCTCTAGATCGCTGCCAATAGGACTTCAGTCCTGCTTGAGGTCCCATACGCTCTCTGCAATCCACTTTGCTCGTACTTGCCACATCTCCAGAAGCCTCCAACCTTGCTCCTAGCTTCTGGATATGGCGACTTGTCGCTAGACGATCCTAGAAAGCCAGAGACTTCATCTGCTCTGCTGGGAAGACATAGAGTGGCAGAATATGTGTGAACGGTGCCTTCGATTGCCTGCTGAGAGTGGACCAGCTCATGTATGACGGGGTTGTCTGCAAGTCTGAGGTCCCGCCTGAAGAGGTATATGAGGATCTTTGATTTGCCTGACATGGCTGTGACTCGAAGATGCCAACTGATCGTCAAGAGAATGTCACTCTCCTTGCTTGGTATTGCAGAGCTCAATCCATGCGTTCAGCAGTTGCTTAGCTAATCAGAGCTTGGTGTGATCTCAGATGTGCTCTCAATATGATTCCAGTAGATGGGTTTAACGGGCCTTGATGTGTTTGAGCAAGTTCAAAGTGCATGCAAGTTGCCAGAGTGTGTACGGAAGTTTTGTCGATGAAATGGAAACTCGATGCTGAGGCGACTGCAGTTGCCATCTATACGAATCGACAATCACAGAGCGGTACCAGCGCCAGGCAGAGCGACTTTGCCATTCGTGCAGCTGTAAGGGCAGGATGAGACTGGTGCACTGCAGGCAACGGATCTTGATCGACGGTCCTTCATCAAGCGGTACTGACACACTCCATCCACCGACAGAACAGGTGGTAGTGTGAAGCAAATGCATCATTTCTCCAAATCGATGTCATACGAGCGTGCATGACGAGCTATAGCCGTTGAGCGCTTCTGCCAGTAGAGTTGTGATCACCGCTTGGCAGCGAGCGAGTGCCACTCAAATTGCGCTTGATCGATATACCCAAAAGTCAGGGTAGGTCACGATCGAAGACACCTACAGATCTGTTGTGATCCCGATGCGATGGCACAGATGGTCAAACCCCCGATTTTGAAGATCGTTTACCACTTTTTCACTCTGCTCTCAGCATGGCTCGCAATCTTGTCGTTGAATGCTCTAACATACACGATCGTCTACATTACAATCTTCGATGGCATAGCTCAGTCCCAGCAATTGTCAGCGTGTTCGTCACTGACGAGGCTTGTCTGCCTCCTTGGGGAAACAATCTCTAGGACAGGCAACGTAGTGTGACATTCGCTCGATTGTGCGCGGTGCAACGATGAAGGCCACAAAGCCAAAAAGTGTCGTCATCTGGCAGACGTCGCAGTTCTGACAGGCCATAGTAGCGAAGCTGCCAGCCTGGTGTCTCACATCGGTGAGTTGCCCACATCCGCGGTTCCACAGATTGATAAAGTGAATTTGGTGCTGGCTGCGAGATTGTGGTAGGTCGATGAGCCCAGGCAAAGCTGTTGTGTTGTGCAATTGCCGATTTGCAGCTCAATCCTAGGTGTCAAGATCTTGGACGACCTTTCATCTGGGTTATGATCGGTAGGTAGAAGCATCTGCATACTGTCCATGTGCTGTAGTAGTGTCGATGCTTCTGTTCCAGGTTGAAGTCGCATGGCCAAGGGTAGGTCCCTGCATACCAGGATGTACTCAACATCGATAGTGCTGCATCTGCAGTCTAGCTAGCTGGCAACGGCCATCCAAGCTCACGCAGGAACTTCTCGCTCTCGATATGGCCCGAACGGTCGAATGAATTCTCTGCTCTTGGTCAGCGACACTCGCTGCATGGAATGGACTCACCAAATGGATACCAGTCGACCAACTGTCTGCCAAGACGTCGTGGTAGTCTTCTGTGCCAACCAGACTGTGCACATGGCGTCAGGTGCTAATGCTCAAGACTCAGCCGTTGCATATCCCAGCGCCGTATCGTGGGGATGATGCCAAGGTTGAGAAGTGGGTATTGTCTGCGCCCTTCTGCTCTGTTTGTGCCTGCGATATGTTCCAGCTCTTTGTATGGCCAATAGCTTGGCATTGCATCTCTCCAGCATCCACTCACAGACAAGCCATATGTGCCACTGCACTGCACCAGGTGGGCATGTTGTCTTGCAGCATCTCCTCTTCCAAGGTCACGGTGAACAGGATCGCTCTGTACAATGCTGATATGATATCTCCCGGTAGGTCATAGCTCAGCTGCATTCGTGGAGCCAAGCCTTGCGCTATGCTGTTGTTGAGATCTGTGAGAGCACTGCTTTTGCCAAAGACGAGCAGGTTGGCGATTCCAAGCAGGCTGTGGTTGAACACTGTATCCTCGTCTATGCCAGTAGTCGTCAGAGACTGTCCGCGTCGCAGAGAAGCGATAGGGAAGCTTGTCCTAGGTGTGAGAGGCGAATGGATGGTGCTTGAGGCGACGATGTCTGTCTTGATGCAGGAGCCGCTGAACTGTTGGGTGTGTTTGCGTATTGTATCGACAGAACTCCAGCGCTCTCGAGCCATGGTTGTCTCGATCGCCTGGACGGACCTAGTCGTGCTTGCAGGCCATACTGGTCTCTGAAGGGACTGCCGATCCATACTGGAAGGACTGCTGAGCAAGGTGTTGTAAGCACTGCTGCAGTGTAGGCTGGTCCAGATATACAGGCTAGCTTGTGCTTTGTGTCTGGCAATCCTGGCAAGCTCTGATGTGAATGCGCTCCAAGTTCTATACCAGTGACAAACCGTTTCCAATTCCTGGCCAGCTGCTTCACTCCAGATGTGAGATCCCAGCCCTTCACTTCACAGATCTTGCGAGTGCTTGCTCTAGATATCATCCATAGCTTCGCCTGCTGTGTGTAGATCGCTCTCAATCAAGATCTTGTCGTCTGGTACTGCCTTCACAGCAGCTTCCACCTTGCCGGTGCCATCCTCAGACCACGCGTTGATGGTGACACTGAAGCTGAAGAAGATGTCGCAAGGTATGGCGGCGAGAGGTACTGTTTGACTGTTTCTGCAGGTCCAGAGAACGAGTGAAGACAGAGTCTTGGCGGGAATGGTCTTACAACCTGTGTCTCAGAATCGTCCTGGTCGCTGTCTGCTACGCCACCATCATCAAGGCCCGCCAAAGCTGCTCGCTTCTTCTCACGCTTCGAGAGAACCTTCCTTTCAAAGCCCCGCCATGTCTCTGATAGTGTATAAAGACAATGCCATGAGCCTGTACGCCGTGTATTGATGCAGCTCGGTGAAGCTCCCCTGCTAGGCGTAGCTGTGCCTTCAAGATCTTCTTCTGATGTTCCATGTTCACTCTATATGGTGTCAACCTCCTACCCTCCGTCCTCCAGGCGTCAGATTGTTGTCTCGATCTTCATGATGCTCCGGCAACCATTGTTCTGGCAGTCTAAACGCCTTGTCAAGTCCCACCTCACCTAGGATCGCTGTGGGATACCGCTCCATACGCTGTCGTGTTTGCTGTAGAAAGTCATCGAATGAAGTTGGATCATGTAGGATTTGATGAAGTCGTTACTCTCTGGACTTGGCGTAAGGACCTGGCGGTAATGTTCAATCTTTTGCTCAGATGTGAGGGTGCCGGCTCCTTCATAGTCAGCTGGAAAGAACATCTGATATGAGAACCAACGGATGCCAGCCAAACGCTGGAATGATACGATGCTGCGAGCTTGAGATGTTGGCATCTCCTTCATCAAGTGGTGTCTGCTTTACCTCCAGTCTGTGTTGTCGTCCATGATCTCAGCTACTGTCACGCCATATTTGTCGGCACTCTCTGCCACAAGCTGCTGATCTTCACTGCGTGTCGCCATGACCGTGAGTACACGGGCTCGCATGCCTGGTACCTTCGCGAGGCTGGCTACTGTATCTGTTGGATGACAGTGAGCATCGAAGACGCCTTCCGCCCAAGGAAAGCTCGACATGCTGCTATAGTTGTCGATGAATGGGTTATGACAACGTGTTGTCGAATTGTTGACGTAGTTGCCTGAAATTCGAAAGTCGCACCTTCCTAGGAAACGAAGCTCTGCAGCAACAACTTTCATCTTGCTGGAGTGCACTCTCGAGAGACCATCACACACCGAATCACTACAAGAAGAGTCTCACTCAAGCCCGTCCGAGCCAGAGCAGAGGTATCAGTCGTACTGGACATGGCGACTGCAGGAGCAAAATCGGCAAATGGTACGCCAGTCATGTCACACCAACAGGCCAATAGCTGCAACTCATTGCCTTTTGGGCAAGCCTTATGTGAGGGATGCATCAAGGAAACACTGATACCACATGGCGATCTCAACTGACGCAATCTACCACATCTCTGTCACATTCGGCTGGCACCTGGGACCTAGCAAGCGACACGAAGAATCGACAAAGGACTTTTCTCTGTCTGCAATCAGCTGGCCAACAACGACCTAAAGATGCCACACCGCAAAAGACAGCCATAGCATGCTGAAAATGGCACATCACTGACTTTGAACCTCTATAGGGTGGAACGGTCGTCGACTAGCGCAGAGGTTCATCCTTGCTAGTGGACATGGGATGGAGTGAGTGAGGCTGCGGTAGCGACCAATGGCGCTCACAACACCTGCGCGAGCAAGTATTCCTGAACGCTATGCTGCGTGCTCAAAGGCCCATTCCGTCCTTGCGGCTTACAGCACGCCGCATTCTTGTGCCTCGTCATTCATTGCTGCACTGAGCATCAACACATCTCACCACCGACTGGCGGTGTCAGAGTTGCGACCTGCACCAACCTGCGTCTGCTTTACTGGCTGTGCAGGGCATATCAGTTGAGCTGCTTTCAGAGCAGCAGCGATTACTTTCAACTTCAGCGACACCTCACACCTTGACACGACGTCTACCAGCGCCTTGGTACACGGCTCCAGGCAGCGCGCGCCGAAGACTACTGGCATACATCGGTCGTACACCACGGCGCATCCTGTCGTCAGCCGTTCTCGAATCTGCATTTCACCATAAGCTGCAATATCCCATCAGACACACGACACGCACGGCAATGATCTTATCTTCGATCCTAGTGTACTGAGCCAAAGTACCTTGTACCAGGAACCTATCGCTGGCTTACAGCTCACCACAACATTGTACGATATAAGAGTTGGAGTTTTGGCACACACGAGATGTTAGACGTGGTATTGGATCAGCACATTCGCATTGGATACAGTCATAGCGTTCTGCGGCGATCTTAAGAGCTATGAGTGGTGCTATATTGGAAGGACAAGCGCATCGCCATGCGTTCCCAAGACCGACAAAAGCCCCAGCATGCTTTGCCAATACACAGAGGGCCTAGGGAGTCAGGTAGTCCTTCTAGGCCAAGGGAAGAGGATGCTCTGAGGAGAAAGACACCCGGTGGCACCATATTTGCTGGATACGATGGAACGGACGTGTCTGCAAATGCTCGCAAGCATAAGCTTGTACCTGTAGACCATCGACCTCAGCATATTGCCTTTCCCTTCCAGCCACAATCAGGTCAGAGGCACACTTTCGCAGAGCACCAGCGTCGACAGGATGAGCGCTGGGGAATGCATCATGGCACTACTCACCTCAAAGCTCCATGCCAGTCATGGACTCTGTGTTAAACCAAGCACCAAGCTTCCATCATGGCCAGCCTGCACTCTACCACAACAGCGTGCCAAGCGTCATTCAACCATCCTTCCCTACATTGGACCGACCGCATCTGGAGGACACGGCAAGGACCGTATGGACCATATTACTACGATGGCACCTTCGTGCCTTACAGAGCAGCAGCTGTTAGAGATCCACGACTCTACAACTTTCAACACCCAGGCTTTGGCCATCCGCCACACCTCCCCACTGGCCACTGCATCAGCACATTCACCTCTCGCACCTGGCTGGACTCATCCTTTCGACAATCGCAGGACTTCTGATAGCTCTCTGCTGGCCAGACCACTCCAGTCACACCGCTACACCATCCTGCATCAAGCGTCCTGGAGACGTATGGACCCACCTCATCCAATGCGCAACAACGGGACAAGGTGCATGCTTGGGCTCTGCAGCAGTATCGTGGACCTCTTGTCCTTCATTCATCACAATCGCAGACAACAGCAGCAAGCTCGGCAGAACGCTGGCGAACCTCAGATCATACATCGCCCTAGCTTCTACCCAAGACCACCAGGGCAAGGACCAGCCTTCGTTTCACCAAAGTGGCAGAGGTCAAGGTCGAATTCGCACGGTGGCGCTCGCAGAGGTGTTGAGGACGACTTACAACCACCCAGGACCAGCGACCTGCCACTGCCTGGCCACCTAATGGCATTCATATTCACGATAACGACTACCAACGGCGAGCCTCTCATGAGGAGCAGAGACGACTTCCTTCACCTTCAACGACCAACATCACCTTCGACGATCTTCTGGCACATCCATCACTCCGGCCATTAGTCCCACATCACACGATAGCTCCCCACACTCACGAGCATTGGCAGCATTGGCATACATCACAAAGCTGTGTCAGGAGAGGACTGGAAGTGGGTGGATGGCATGCATCTGGGTGGCTGCCTCGCGTATGGCCTGGGCGATATCAGAAGGCTTCACGATGGTACAACAAGGTGCTGGATCTGGAACCTGGACATCTGGAGGTCATGTCGAATCTGGCTGCCACTCTTCTCGCGCTCAATCACAAAGACGCAGCAGAGAAGTACTGGAGGAAAGGTGGTTGATGCTGCTCCAAACCATTTTGAAGCAGTCGAGCATCTGGTTGGACTCTTGTGTGGCCAAAATCGAAGCAAGGATGCTGTCGAGATCATCGAGCATGTCGAACGTAGCTTGAGACAGCCTGCCAAGCCTGGCATTAGCTCGATCGACCACAAGAGCGAATCATCGTCAATGTCTGGGCGATCACCAAGGTCAGAGCCATCAGACAAGATCATCTTTGACTATGATGCAGAGCATGATCTTCGTGAGCTCAAGGACCCCAGCGCCAGAGCCTGGCTTTGGCTCCAGCGGCTTCGCAGTACCTGCAGTTGACAATGGCCGCATACTTGCGCTCATACATGCCAAAGGCAACATGCTATACGCTCTCGGAGACAATGGTGGTGCTGCCAAAGCTTTCGAAGATGCAGTCCTCATTGCAGCTGGACGAAATTTCTCTGACATCCAGCACCTCGTCAGTCACATCCTGGGCGTCATCTCGTCTACGATTCAGGCACATCGACCAGATATCAAGTTCTCGCCCGCCTTCACGCGAGAGCCTATACTCTCACCCAGAGCAAGCTCTCCAGACTGCTCGCTTCTGCTTTCCGCCACTTGGGGAGCTTCCTGGACTTCAGCATGTTCCTGGAAACAGTCAGAGTCTGGCAAGGAGAGCTATCTTGTCCACCACGAGCAATTCATTGCTGTCCTTGCCAAGATCTATCAGGATGGCATGGCCAATCCAGCTCGTGCTGCAGGAGTCAAGCAGATGGTCTGCTGTGTTCGCGATATCCTGGCCTTGTACTATCTGTCTCTGTCTCTGCAGCCGTCGCCATCGACTGCCAATAATGTTGGCATTCTCTTGGCAAGTGTGCAGCAAGTCACACCACTGGTACAATCACATCCCAACTTGACGTTCCAGGTGTCGTCCTGGCAGCGGCATTGCCTGGCACTGCAGTACTACAACTACGGCTTACAGCTCGACAAGACCATGCTCACCTCTACACTAACCTTGGTAGTCTCCTTAAAGACATCGGCCAGCTCGATGCAGCCATTGCCATGTATGAGCAGGCTGTCAAATGCGATGCCAAGTTCGACATTGCTCTTGCTAATCTTGCCAACGCTGTTAAGGACAAGGGTAGGATCAGCGATGCCATCACCTACTACAAGCGAGCTGTCGATGTCAATCCGAACTTTGCAGAGGCTGTCTGTGGCTTGGCCAATGCACTCAATTCTGTCTGCAATTGGCAGGTCGAGGTGGTCTCGCTGTTGATGGTGGTCGTCGTGATCGATGGCATGTCGATCCAACGGCATGCTATGGAGCCAAGCATCCTGGAGCTACGAGCGGTGGATGGATTAGCAGAGTTGTCGATACAGTCAGAAGCAGTTGAAGGACGGAGAAAGCTGGGGACGGCGTACTGTCCAATGCTGCGCTCGGCCACTCTATGTCCAGCATGGCATACGTTCTTCAGCATGACGGAAGATGAGGACACAGCAAGGTCCACAAGGCACTGACGAAGTGGACGGGTACTCCTTGGGAAGGCGCGAAGGTCGTTCGACTTATCGAGCGAGCTGTCAGGCGGCTGGGATGGCTCTGGTACCGAGACCTGTACATCCACAAGAAGCAGAAGCCAGCATTCGCAGTACGCTCGCCCTCAGCTCCCTGCCTCTCTTACCGTACCGACTGCACCAACAGTCCTACCTTTCCACACCTTCACATGCCCAATGTCAGCAAAGCAGATCAGGCTCATCTCGCAGCGCAACGGCCTACGCATATCAGTATGCTCATTGAAGTCTCCATGCTGAGCTCCATGGTCTTCACCCTCCAGTCCTCCTCGCCAGCTCTAAAGTTGGCTACATTCCTCAGACTTCAACAACACCCTCTGGCACACCTCATGCAGTCAGTCTTTGGCCTACACAACTCAAGAAGAGTCAATGCACACTGCTATGCAACTACACAGAGCGACAACTCAGTGCATCGTCAGCAGATGAGAGGGAGGCCCCTGTATTCCAGATGCCTAGCCAGTGGTCTGCTGAGAAGCTTGTCAAGCAGATCGTCGAGACGGCATCCACATTCTGGTCAATCTCAATGGCTACACCCGTGGAGCACGCAATGAGATCTTTGCTGCTCGGCCAGCACCATCCAGATGTCATTCATGGGCTTTGCAGGTACTCTTGGCGCAGAGTGGTGTGACTACCTGCTAGCGGATGAGACAGCGATTCCGCCAGGCACTCTTCGCCCTTATCGGCGCAACCTGGATCTGGCCGACGTATCTTGATGAGAACCACGGCGAGAAGGACGAGACTGGGTGTATGGGAGAACATCATCTACTGCAGAGATACATTCTTTGTTGTGACACAAGCAGAGCAAGCCAACGCAAGGACAAACAGCTCACCTGGGACGATGAACAACAGCAACGTGGAAGATGCGCAAAGAACTTTTCCCACAACTCAGTGAGAGC
Organism: Lumnitzera racemosa; assembly: GCA_024138005.1. Classification (NCBI taxonomy): domain Eukaryota; kingdom Viridiplantae; phylum Streptophyta; class Magnoliopsida; order Myrtales; family Combretaceae; genus Lumnitzera; species Lumnitzera racemosa. Next base: position 36,323 of record JAMXBC010000068.1, on the reverse strand, counting down.
ACCATCATCTTTGGCAACTTCAATCAGCTGTACAAGATCGATCCAACTACCTTTCGTACCTGGCTGCGCATCTTGGCACAGGTGCCCAATTCCATCTATGGTTGCTGCGATTCCCTGACCTTGGAGAGTCTCACTTACTGGCAACGGCGAAGCAATGGGCAGGACCTGAGGTGGCGTCTCGGTGATCTTCACAGAGTCGCACCAAAGCACTTGCACATCTCAAGAGGCACGTATCTGCGATCTTGTTCCTCGACACAGCTGAGTGCAACGCTCACACAACTGCGGCTGATGTTCTCTGGAGCGGCACACCATTGCTGACCTTACCTCGCTATCAGTATAAGATGTGCAGTCGCATGGCTGCGAGCATCTTGAAGGGTGCACTGCCGAAGAGTGAGGATGGCGCCAGAGCTTCCGAGGAGCTCGTTGCGAGCAGCGAAGAGGACTACGAGGACAAGGCAGTGGCGCTCGCGCAAGGTTTGCATATCAGCTGGCATGTCTGGTAAAGCTACCGGTCGCTTGATGGAGCTGCGCAAATGCTTACAACGCTCGCTGGACCAGGCTCTCTTTGACACGCTCGTGGGTAAGAGATCTGGAGGACGCTACGATGAAGCATGGAAGAGGTATGTGCTTGGCAAAGGAGGAGACATCTGGCTAGATCAGATCCCAGTGGATCATGATACGACCTAATGACCATTGATACTACACGAAACAACGACCATGCCGAACAATTGTACTCATCCTCAGGTTGACACCATCGCGCTGCATTGCAAAGCCAGCTCCTCCAGTAATCCTTACCTGTGTCCAGCATCCTTGCATCTTGCCCATTTCATGCTTGTATCATCTTGAGTGAGCAGTGTGCAACCTGATGCTGTGCTCACTTCATCGAGCTCCCACGTGTCGGACTGGCCGCATTGTACGACCATGCATGGTGAAGCGAATTGTGTACGACATGCTCGTTGCGAGCCAGACAACAGACGTCGACAAGACAAAGCCTCGGCGACTGACCCAGATGGGAAGATTCAGCCTTTGTCTGAGTCAGGCTGCTGTATGCCGTCTGTCAACTGACCAGAGTCGCAGACACACTGGCGCCCACACAGCGGGGAGCTGCACGTTGCAAGCAGATACGGGCGCTAGAAACGCATCTGCAGTCACGTTGAAAACGGTTCGAGAGGATAGTGAATCCTTCGGAACCAGTTTGCTCGTGCTGAGCAAGATCGTGTCTCTCTTGGAGTTGCAAACGACCTGGTTGCGCTCCACAGTGTATCTCGTCCTGTTCTTGCCGTCAACAAGCCGTATCGCGCTTGAGAGTAAGGATCAGCCGTGCGGAAGCAGAAGTGACCAGGATGGCGAATCATGCAAGATCTGAGTTGGAGTGAGATGCACTTCGCCGCTCGCTGGGCCCAAATAGAGTTTCAACCGCTGCTCTCGCCTACAGTCTGGTCAGCGTGGGATGCCCGTTAAGATGATGAACTCCAGCACCATCGATAGTTGATAGAAGACCCTGACCGTTGCAGCTGTCTCCATCTGCAGCATGCGTGATCCACTGTAGGTGAGGGTATAACAGAGCTGCTGTTATCGAAAGGCGTGTCGTGGTCGTGGTCTGGTCGTTGCGCGGTGCTCGCACACCGGTGCAGATCGCAACTCGTTCCTTGTTGATCTGTCCAGCCAGGTACATGGCTGTTGCCATGCTCGAACGTGCCTCTCAGCGGACAAGGAGATCTGAGACATCTCCAGTGAGCGGTTGATGAGCAGTGGTTGTGATTTGTGCGTACAGTAGCGTCTTGACGGTTGAATGAGCAGATCCACAAGGAAGGAGAGGTCGTGAAGTGGAAGCGTCTAGGCCGAATTGGGCCAAAGCACTTGCCAGTCGTGCTTTTGGTGCTGCTCCAAATTGAATGACAAATTCTAGCAGATCACCTTTCAACCATCATCTGCCGCGCCATCGTCGACGTACACGACAGGATCTCAGACCAGCATGCGACAAGGGTGCCAGCTCGCCTCGAAGTTGAGCAGCAGTGCGAAATGACCCTCGATGCAGCGGCGATGAACGAGCATGACCTCCTGGAACTAAGCATTTTCACCAACGACTCGCACCGCTCATACCGTTGACGCTATAAACAGCGTACCAGACCTACGACGATCTAAAGAGATTGGACATGACATACTTTGCAGCTGGGCGGCCACGTTTGTCAACAGGCATTGCTTGTCACCGCTCAGAGGGGAAAGCATCCTTTGCGTTGACTACCCTTCTTGGTAGCAAACAGAGTTCTGAGGGTCAGCCGTGCTCTGAGACCAGCATAGTCGAGAACGCCTCATGATCATCTGGACAGTACAAGGATGTGTACATGCTGCTTGGTATCACGCAACTGAGGTTGGCAGGTCACGGGAAGCTCATCGCTTCGTTGACTGCCAGACATCGGCGAGGACCATGCATGCGAAGGTCTCAGAATCTGCACCATCTTTCCCAGGCAGTGGCTTTCAGGCCAGGTCCACTTCCATGGTCACGCTCGGACATGCACATGGACTGGTCCCATCCTTGAGGTGAACGTTGATCTACTGCAGCGTTTGCCGCTGCTTCAAACCCACATGTTGAAGGCATACGGTGCATGCAGGCGACCTTAACTTCGACTAGGACTGACTTGCACGACAATCCAATCTGCTGGATTGCAACAAAGAGATGAGCATGGCAAGATGTGGTACAGTGGTTGCACGATCTGCCTTTCCAAACAACGTGGGACGAAAATAATGGCGGCTCTTTTGCTAATGACGATCCACACTTGCAAGTGCAGAAGACCCATGCCCCTGTCCTTGGAGGCAGGCTCTAGTTTTCGAAGCATGCACTTCCCAATGGTGCGCACGTCTGCCAATCTGCTGCTGCAAATTTACTGGTCACCTACCCTGGCAGGCTTTACTCTCTACACCAAATTCCATGGTTCCGGATCGCTGGACTACGGATGAGACATGCGACTCTATTTGCATTGCTGGTAACCACGTTCCCTGCAATATCTGCATGCTCTCGACACCTGCTTGATTCGTTGACTTCATGTCCTCGTCAATGCTCGTTTGTCACTTCTTCTTCACACCTCTGATCGAAGCACACAACCTGCAACGCCACAGCTGCCTAGCCATTCATCTGCTAGCCATATCCACTCCTTCCCTTCTGCAGGTCGTCCTCTAGCGACACAATTAAGCTTCCAATCTTTGGAGACTTTGAACGACCTCCCCGACAACTGCTCGCAGCGATAGCGTTCGAAGTCAATCTAAATTACCGCAACGTTACCATCTGCCTCGATCTAGCACTGGTCTTGCGCTCGTCCCATATCGGGCCAAGCCATCAACCGGTTTGGGATCATGGCCGTCGACGTTGGATCTGCTCATCGCTCTTTTGCGTATGGTCGGCTTCTCAAAATCGTTGCGCTACAACGCACATCTAACGCTTAGTGCCTCCTCCTAACAGGCGTTCCTCTGTGCCCAGCCAGATTCATAAACCCTGGCCACTCCCCTTCTGAGAGCTTCTTCATACTGGAACCTCTTCACACTGCTCAACATTACTCACACATACCACAATGCCTCAACACAAGCGAGGACCATGGTCTACTCAAGAAGATCAGCTTCTGCTGCATCTCGTCAACCTTCATGGAGCTCACAACTGGGTCCGCATCTCATCAACCATTGGCACAGATCTCCCAAGCAATGCAGAGAACGTTTCACCAAAATCTGAAGCCCAACCTCAACACGATCCATCACACCAGAGGAGGGTCTTCTCATCGAGCAGATGGTAGCTGAGATGGGCAAGCGTTGGGCTGAGATTGCCAGACGACTTCGTGGACGCAGTGACAATGCCGTCAAGAACTGGTGGAATGGCAGCATGAATCGAAGACGGCGCAGCCATCATCAGCGTCGCCAGGACTTTGCAATTCGTCAACCAGCACAGATGACTCCAAACGTTCAGCAACCATTGCCAGGCGCCTTCACCTCACACCCAACAAGATGATGGCCCATCATCAACTGCATCCGCAGTTCTACTCACAGACCCTGTATCCAGCAGCAACAACAGCAGCAACGTCAGTGGCTTCCCAGACGATCAGCCTGCCATCGAATGCACCTCCATTTGGTCGACCACTCCCCATGGAGACACCGCTTCCATCCCTTCTACGTTCTCACAGCTGTCAGCAGAGGGTGCTCCTTCGCTGGTCTCAGACACATCCAGCCGCTCTCCACACAATGGTTCACCAATCGACTTCCACACTATCAGCACCAGAGATGAGCGTCGAACATCCTTCAGGACCAATGTTACAGCTCGGCGCTCCTGCAACATTTGTTGGCGAGCCAGATTATGGCATGATGCCAATGCATGAGATGCAGAAGCAACAGATGCTGGCAGAGCAGTACCCAAGATCGCTTGCACCAGCCTTCGCTCAGAGAGGACCTCCCGCAACGTACCCAACCTAGCACCACGACAGCCACCAATGGTCATGACTATGCCACAACACTACCTGGCAAGCCCCATATGTACCACCCCACCGCACAAGTGCTCAAGAGCCAGCAAGCAATCACAACACCACAGCTTCCTGGCATCAACGACCTCGCGCATGACAAGAACGGCTTGATCATCGATCCAAGCCTTGTTGCCCATGGCACACCACTCACGACAGCCTCTAGCCTGGACGAATCACCCAAGGACAAGATGAAGCTTTCCAACATCACCCTGTAGATCAAGCGAGCACGATTCCCACTTTGCATCATTCACATTCAGTACGGATATACTTGTATTTTTGGCTACCAGCATCACACGATCTCATCACATCACTATTAGCGTCCGGCGTTCTAAGCAGAGTAAAGAAGAGGGAGGCAAGGCCTGTTCCGGTCAGGCAGTGCTATTTTCATTTCGACCAATATACCCATCGAGCTGTTGGAGGAAGGACAATGGACATAAACGAGCCTTCCAATCTTTGGGCTCAAGCTGTAATGCTTTCAGTGGACTCTTCTCCATGCTGCTCCATCAAGCGCAACTGTCTCAAACAGAGACAATATGATACACATACCAATCAATGGACGATGTCACAGTCATACTTCCTTCTCCTTACTCCTTGAACCCAGCAAGCAACGCAGATCGTGCGAGCAGAGATTCATGACGTCCAGACAAACTCCTCCGAGATGAGGATCTCCCGTGCATCACAGACTGCTATTCTTGAACTGCAGCCCCCTGAGCAGCAATGTGGAAATTGGACAGGTCTAATAATATGACTTTTCGATCGTCGACATGGACAAGGATGAGGTGACAAGGAAAACAGTACATGAGGTAGGAGGCATGGCCGGATGCTGGTCATGTCAGTCAGTGGTCGCAGACACATCTCATGCATGATCGACCTACCTGGCTGGTTGTTTATGGTTGGTGTTTCTGAGATAGAAGCCGAAGCTGCAATGGCCACAAGCGAAATTACAGCTCGTCAATCGTGCATCCTGTGTTGATTCTCGTGACTTGAATCAAGTAGCTGGTCTCTGCTCTGCTCGTGGGGTGTCGCCATGTGTGATGCCTTCTTTGAGGGTAGTTGATCAGGTGATAACGAGCACGGAGAGTCTGCTCATAGTAGATGAACCTGGTGCATAGCCAGGAGAGGTAGCCTTTCTGCTCACGATCGCATCTCGTGGACCTTGTGGGACCGGATCAGCGCCCTGACGCGTGTAGATGACTGCCTGCTGCCATCGCGTACTGCTGCGGCTTTCGACAGCGAGGAAGATGTTGAAGGCGAGCTGCACTGATCGTACAGGAAGGATCCTATTTGGCAGTTGCGTTTTCGAGCACGGACCACATGACAACTTCACTTTGATGCCTCAGCAGCATGCTGGACTTCATCCCAAGTACACCACACACTACGCATCATCAGATGCTCAACAGTCCTGGCTGAGAGCATGGCAACAGTATCGATATCCATCGCAGCGCCGCATTTAGCCATCGATGGCTGATCTGTATCAGCCAGATCAAGTCGCCTATCCGGATACCCTGGATGCCATCAAGCTACTGTCTCAAACGAGATCTGGCAGTACGAGTGCCATCAACTATGTGCCACTGCCAGGTGTATCAGTCGCAGCTGCATGCACAGCCAACAACACCTTCATAGCATCTACGTTCGCCAAGTGTATCTCCAACCTGCTGGTCACAGGTGTAAAGGAAGTACACTCTAGACCTATCTGGGATGAGACTGAGGACACATGGAGCTTCTGCCCAGCCAGCTTGGTCAACCAGACACAGAAGGCAGCACTTACACGAGCAGTCTTCAGCCAAGCTCGACTGGTAACACGACAGCCTTTGCCAGTCTTAGCACTGCTACAGTCCTGCGGAAAGACCTGCAAGAACGTCAGCAGACCGCCTCCACTCGTTCTTTACATCCGCACAGCTCTCACTCACAAACTTCAGCGACATCCACTCAATACCAGCCTACGTCACGCCCGCTAGCCCTATCATTCGGCTGGGCCTTATAGCTGCACCACCGGCACAGACTTCACACTGTTCATGAATGTCTTAGTGGCGCATTACAGACACAGAGAACAATCTCAACGCTACCACATCTTCTCACCTCAATGTCAATCACGCTGCAAAGGTTGTTGGCAATGCACTCTCCTACGGACCACCCACCCGCTTTCCTCTCACAGACAGACGTCTCAGCTCACTTCTGTGGGCGAACACGACATCCTACACATATCAGCCTTCTGAGCTGCTCTGATCAGAGAGTCAACCTCAACGCACGACAGCTGGTATGGCCAAGAGATTATCTTGCTCCGGACCCAGGGTACTTCCGTCGTTGGACAAGGGCGGCTATGACACAACACCAGAGGCTGGCCTAGCGACGGCTTGTAGAGTTCGTCAAGGCGAAAACGCCTCTTCGCAGGCTTTGGTACTGTCAGCAACGACATGATACCATACAACATCTCTATAGAACCCTTCATCTTTCAGCCTGGCGTCATTGAGCGGCGTCAACATACACCATCTCATCATCTGGAGACCTCAGCACAGGCTGCTACTACAATTCTGGCGCAAGTACAGTAGCACAAGCGAACAACACATGGGCTGTGGGAGTGATGCCAAATACAGACGCTCCATCAGCAGCGCAGGACGCAAGCATTGACACTCTGCGGCCTGGCGCCTGTCCTAAACAGCACCTCAATGGTTCCTCAGCTGCAGACTCAATCGACCTGTACCATCAATTTGTGATGGGCACGATTTGGTCGTGGGCTGAGATGAACCAGAGACAATGCCAACTCAAGCGTTGACTTTCACTGTGCCGTCATCAACGCTACGTCAGGCAGATGGCAGGTAGACAGCTGGTCAACAAGCACTACGGAGCATGCAGACGTGCTGGACCGTTACGACTGGAGCATTAGCAGCACCTACTTGACATATGATCGTGTCGACCAGGCTGCGATTCTGACGCATCATTCACAGCACCAAGGACAGCATTGGAGAACGACTACCTCTTAGCAGAATGGAGACAGCAGAGATCATCTTCAGGCACAAGCGACGAACTCCTGTTCCTCAACTTCAACGACATTGATGTGGCTACCTGCTGGGTTGCAGGCCAGAATCAGACCTGTCCTTATCAAGAGTCAGACAATAACACAACAGGATCGTCACGATACCGACGTGGCTGCCGTGATGTCTTTGTCATACCATCTTGACTGTCTTCATCAAGTGTGCTGCGAATCGGCAAAACACACGACGTCGACGACGGGCGGTAAGGACGATATGGGAGACTACGAGGGTGTGCCTGCCTGATCTGCTCACATCCAGCGTATGTATAGATCATTGTACAAGATATATGTCCTACACGTCTCTTTCTATGCTATGCAAGCATTTACTGTGTCTTGACCTGGCCGTCTGCCTCAACAGATAGCGCATCGTTGTTGCTGAGTGTGTGGATCTTATCGGCAGGGAATTCGGCGCTGAAGAGTGTCAGTGAGAACCATGAAGTGAATTTGAACATACGTGAAGCCCTTGATCAAAGTGAATTCGTGAACGATCTTGCCGCCCTGCTCAGTGACTTGCTTCTTAGCAGCATCAAGGTGCTGGGCATCAGCGCCCTCCTTGAGTGAGACCTGATCGCGTGAGCGATGTGTTACTCCGGCAAGACAATCCTACATTGTACTGAGGCATGTTAGTGTAGTAAGTGGCGAGCTGTTATAAGTTTTACGATCGATCTTGATTGAGTGTGCCTTGTCAGGAGGGTGAGATCAGCATAAATAGCAGCCTTGAAGTTGACGCAGGCCAAATGACGTGCAGTTGGAGGGGCCAGTCGTGCCTGCTTCGCTGATGGTCGGCAATTAGATCGTGTCAGCTGACAATCTCCGAGCCCAAGATTAGATCTCAAGGAAGATTTCTGGGACAGACTTCCACCGTCGAGCTTTCGCCATCCTCCTCCGTCAACACCACCAGCACCGCCGTTCCTGCCACCATCTCGACGCCAAGATGGCTGGCGAGGATCAGGTGCATCGAGCGCATCGCCCATCGAAAGAGAAAAAGAAGCCAACACCAGGACAGCGAAACCCAAAGGCTTTTGCAGTCGCTGCTCCGGGCAAGCTTGCAAAACAGGCGAAACGAAGCCACGATGTGCGCGAGAAGAAGCTGCATGTCCCACTGGTCGACAGACTCCAGAGGAGGCACCACCGCTGGTCGTTGGTGTTGTTGGACCACCAGGGTTGGTAAGACCACATTGATTAAGAGCTTGTTGAGCGGTACACGAAGCAGACGATCACAGAGCCCAAAGGACCATCACAGTCGTCACTGGCAAGAGGAGGAGACTGACACTGATTGAGTCACCTTCAGACAGTCTGGCAGCAGCGATAGACATGGCGAAGATTGTGGATATTGTCTTGTTGATGATCGACGGCAACTATGGCTTTGAGATGGAGACGATGGAGTTCTTGTCAGCACTGTCGAGCTCAGGTATGCCTGGCAATGTCTTTGGCATATTGACCATCTGGATCTGTTCAGAAAGCAGGACACTCTAAAGGCGCAGAAGAAGAGGCTGAAGCATCGGTTCTGGAGCGAGCTGTACCAGGGTGCGAAGCTCTTCTATCTTTCAGGTGTTATCAATGGACGTACCCAGATCGAGAGGTGCTCAACTTTCACGCTTTCTGAGTGTCATGAAGAACCCACGACCACTCGTTTGGCGCAACAGCCACCCTTACGCACTAGCAGATCGAATGCTGGACATCACACCACCCACTGCTATTGAGGAGAACGCCAAGTGCGATCGAACAATAGCTCTGTACGGCTACCTTCGTGGCACCAACTTTCCATCCTACGACGCTCACGTCATGTACCTGGCATCGGCGACCTCACAGTCAGCCAGGTTGAGTCACTACCAGATCCATGTCCAACGCCATACTTTGTACAGGCACAAGAGAAGAGCGGCGTTTCGAAGAAGAGGAAGAGATTGGACGACAAGCAGAAGACGGTATATGCACCCATGAGCGATGTTGGAGGTGTCTTGATCGATAAGGATGCTGTATACATCGATGTCAAGAGCAACACGTTTGATGCAGAGGAAGAGGACGCCGATCGTGGCTTTGGCGAACAGCTCATGGTTGGTCTCCAGACTGGACAGAGAGTGTTGGGACAAGGTGACCGGTATCACGTTATTTGCGAATGGCAACAAGCTGGACCTGGACGATACTGGACGCAAGAGCAGACGCATTGCCACTGCTCTGGATCAGGACGAAGATGACATGCCTGAAGACGAAGGCTTTGCCAGTGGAGAGTCAGACGACGAGGCAGACCTTGAGGCTCTACAGCAAGCACCAGAGAGGATTGGCAAATCGCAGAAAGATCGACAGGTTGATGGTGACATCGCTTTCGCTGATTCTGACAGCGATCTTGGCAGTCTCTCGTCAGAGTCTGACCTGAGGGACTGGAGGACGATGAGGACTTGATGAGGATGACATGGGCGACGATGGCGACGGAGAAGTGCGCTGGAAGTCCAAGATGGATGAGCGCATGAAAGAGCTACAAGGTCGGCAACAGCCTTATAAGGTGGCAGAGCTGGCTCGTCATGATGTACGACGATATGCTGTCTGCTGCAGACGTCATGCGGAAGTGGAGGGGCGAGGACATCTCTGAGGACGAACCTGATGAGGAAGATGATCTCTTCAAGCGCAGGAAGACAGCCAGCGACAACGACGATGACAGACTGATCCCGCACTACGACATGCTGCTCTAGAAGCCAAATGGACAGACGAGGACAACATTGCTGCCCTGCAGAAGAAGTTTGCTTCAGCATCAATCACTGGGGCCAACGCTGAAGCGCTGGGTGCTGGTGAGGATGAAGGCGACGGCGACTTCGAAGATCTTGAGACTGGCGAGAAGTTCGGTGGTTTCGACGACGATGCAGCAGGAGCTGTTGCAACAGAGGAGAAAGCAGACGATCAGCTAGACCTTGACACTGAGCGAGCGAAGAATGCCAAGCGTAAGGAAGAGCTCAAGCTTCGCTTCGAAGAGGAAGATCGAGAGGGCTTTCTTAATCCCAAGAACAAGAACCGCGATGCCGATGGCCGCGCTGATGAAGACGGCTTCAGTGAGGACGAATGGTACGAATCACAGAAGGCTCTTCTACAGAAGCAGCAGGACGTCAATCGTCGTGAGTTTGAGCTGCTCGATGAGTCCTCTCGCATCCGAGCAGAAGGCTACAAGGCAGGCACCTATGTCAGAATCATCCTTAAGGATGTGCCTTGTGAGTTCATTGAGAACTACGATGCACGCAACCCCTCATCATCGGTGGTCTGCAACCAACAGAGCTACGCATGGGCTATGTGCAGATTCGCATCAAACGGCATCGCTGGCATAAGAAGATCATGAAGACGAACGACCCGTTGATCTTCAGTCTGGGGTGGCGACGATTCCAGACTACACCATTGTACAGCACATCAGACTCACGAACGGGAATCGCCTGCTCAAATACACACCAGAGCACACTCACTGCTTTGGTACATTCTACGGACCATTGGCAGCACCCAACACTGGCTTTGCGTGTGTGCAGAGCTTCAGCAACAAGAATCCTGGTTTCAGAATCGCAGCTACTGGTGTGATACTCAACGTCGATGAGAGCACAGAGATTGTCAAGAAGCTCAAGCTCACTGGTCATGCCTATAAGATCTTTAAGAACACAGCCTTCATCAAGGACATGTTTGCATCATCACTGGAGATTGCAAAGTTCGAAGGCGCCAGCATCAAGACTGTCAGCGGTGTGAGAGGACAGATCAAGAAGGCACTGTCGAAGCCTGAAGGCACATTTCGTGCTACGTTCGAAGACAAGATTTTGATGAGCGACATCATCTTCCTGCGAGCATGGTTCCCAGTCAAGCCTCATCGCTTCTACAATCCTGTCACCAATCTCCTGAGCCTGGTCCAGATACCTGGACTGGTATGAGACTGACAGGACAAGTTCGAGCAGAGCAAGGCATACCTACGCCCAAGGACCGCAACTCAGCGTACAGGCCTGTGGAGCGCGAGACAAGACGATTCAATCCACTGCGAGTGCCACGAAAGCTGAAGGCTGACCTGCCTTTCAAGAGTCAACTCACAGAGATGAGGCCACAGAAGCGTCTCACATATGTGCAGAAGCGTGCTGGGGTTTGTCACAGATCCAGAAGAGAAGAAGGCTCGCCGTCTTATGGCACAGGTCACAGCTCTGCGACAGGAGAAGATGGAGAAGCGCAAGGCCAAGCAGGAAGAACGCAAGGACGTCTACCGAGCCAAGGTTGCTGAAAATGCCGAGAAGCGGCAAGAGCGTGAGAAGAGGGAGAAGCAGGAGTTCTGGGAACGTGAGGGTCGTAAGCGTAAAGGCTGGAACACTGGAGGTGACGAAGGTGGATCGAAGAGATTCAAGAAACATTAGGTTTACAGCTCGTATCCAGTTCTCTTGACCGCTCGCTGGTAGCTGTCGGTTGCCTCGCAGTCCTGCATGTATTGCTCAATGCGTTGCCAACTCTTGCCTTTTGTACCAAGCTCTCGTGCCAAGATGAAGCTGACTGAAAAGTGCATTGAGATGTCGGCAGCGTCTGGACTGTCGCCAAAGAGGAAAGTGTGCTTGCTGCCATCTAGTGTCTTCTCTAGAAGATCCATGTCCTTCACGACATTGCCTGCCAGACCTTGTTCTGTAGCAGCGACGTCACCTCCTTTCTGGAACCAACGAGAGTATAGTATAGCCAAGCTGTGTGTCATGAAGGTAGCTTCAGAGGCATGCAGCCACTGGAGAGTGGTGTAGCGAGCTTTGTTACCAGGAGCTGGCAGGAGGCGGTGTTCCTTGTCGTACGTGTCGCAGAGGTATCTGCAGCGTCAGCCAGATTCAAGATCTCCTTGTCACCTACTCCATGATGTTGCCACTCTCGTAGAAGAAGTTGCCATCATCGACCAAAGTTGGGAACTTGCCAAGACCTCCAGCCTCCTTCTTGAACTCTGGTGGTGCTGCACCGTTTACACGGGTGAGAATTTGACTTCGTAGTCAAGGCTGAGCTCTTCAAGCAGCCAGGCGATGCGAATGCATCTAGATGCCTGCAGAAGTACAGTGTGATGCCCATGATATTGCGGATGCGTGTTGCTGAAGGAGAAGAAGCTGCTTCACCTACCATTTGCTTCGATGTTTGATGGGCTGTTCTGGCCATGACGTTAAGGTCGATCGCCAGGTGGGGGCACTTTATTCCCAGAGATGCATGATACCACAGCTATGCGCTACTCAGTGCTCGCCCCTTGCCCACTACGATGATGATGTGGACGAAGCATTGGTCTACAAAGTGAAGTGAGGTCAAGTGATGGCATCGCAGCTTCCTTTGCAATGCACACTTGCCATTGTCAGCACCTATTCTTCTCGCTCGGCAGCCAAGTCTTGCATATTCATCGGACTGCAACGAGAATTGTAGCATCCGTCATGGAGAATCTGTGACTGCAATGACCAGCTCTGATGCTGCAGCATCTGCGGACGTTGATGAAGTGCATCGTGCTGTGCTCTCGACAGCATTACGTCAGAGCTCACGGGACTGAGCCCCACGCTATGAGAGTGGGCCTTGCAAGAGAAGGCAATAGAACAACACTTGGATATCAACATAGCCTTCTACATTACCACATCAAAGCAATTCACCTACTTCAAACACATCACACTCATCATCATGGCCGCCACACAGTCAGCAGAGTTCACCAAGGCAGTCGAGGACAGCCGAAAGCTCAAGGCCAAGCCAACCGACAACGAGCTCTTGGAAGTAAGTCAAGCTCTCCATGAACTCCACGACAATTGCTGATTGCTGTAGCTGTACGGTCTGTACAAGCAGGGTCTTCCAGGATCCACCATTTGAGCAGTCTGAGGCTGCTGGCATGTTTGACTTCAAGGTAGGAGGATCAAGAGACAAAAGGAAAGAGTTGACACCGCACAGGGCAAGGCAAAGCGCAGTGCCTGGCAAAAGGTCGCTGAGGCTGGCACAACTCCAGAGGATGCACAGTCTCAATATGTCGCCCTCGTCGAAAAGCTGAAGGAGAAGTATGGCTACGCTGCATAGACGCCATGACGAGGCGAGAGCTATGAAAGAGTTTGGACCTGATGATTGAAGACAAGGAGATACCACATCATTTGTAGATCGATAGGGACAGCCATCAATTGAGCTTGTCTTACGAGATGATCCTCGCGGAGGTGCATGCCGTGCAGTCATAGTTGCAGGCATTGACTGCAGCGCAGTGAAGCGACATCAAGACCTACTGCGAGCCATCTGGCATTCCTTGGAGGCACTCAGATGATCAGTGCCGTCTGCAACGTCCAGCAGTACCTGACAGCATGACTCGCCGACGACGCCAAGACATCTGCTTCCCAGATCCGTCGTACCTTCCCCAGCTTTTGGCGCTCACATCCCCGCAAGATCTTCATGCCTTTCATCCGCGAACTACACCTTATTTGCTCTGTACCATGCACAACACGCGACACCTCCTTGAGGTCACCTGTCACACACTGGCCAGGAAGTCCGTCGAAGCAGGCCTGTTGCTAAGATCCCTGCAAAGTCAGGTTGATCAGGACTGCGCACGTCAAGATGAAGACGATTGCAATCCCCTGAGATCTCAAAAGACATCCATGTCTCAGTGACATCCCTGCAGACAAGGTATGTACCATCGGTACAACAGGTCATCGTTGGTCAAAGGAGAAATGGAAGCTCTTCTGGGCCTGCTAATGCACGGCACAAACAGTGTCCCCAGCTCCTCATACACACGTCTCTTGCGTTCCAGACGCTACAGCAGACCTCCCAAAGTATACACCACCTGATCGACCTTTCATATGCACTCGCTTGCAGCAATCATGCCATGCGGAGCCATGTACCTGGTAACCTTTGTTCATAAAGAGGAGGGAGCTTGTCTTGTCTGCTTGCAACGATACCTTCCTTGACCTCACCTGGCTATCAACGCAGCTAGATCACAAGAATGTCTGATACATATCGGCCACGCAGACGAATACAACTTCGAGCCTTCTGGACCTGGCAGTGCTCCTCTTGAGAAGGACTTCAGCAATGGAGGTGGGTAGTGCACTGGATGGAAGAGAGAAGCTGACCTCATAGGACATCAACACCTGGACAGTGAGCACGATGCAGATGATGCCTTGAGAAGAATCAGAACCACTGGCAGCCTGTCCATTTCACCAGAGCTCTTCGAGAAGATCTACCTCTCACCTCAGAATCGTGTTTCTGGCGACCTTCGAAAGACCTTTGGCAACCCAACACCAGTGTGAGCGGTGTGAAAGCAGAGACAGATCAACCGCTGACCAGCACAGTGCACTTGTCGGCTTTTTGCTCTCGCTTACACCACTATCATGTGATCTCATGGGCTGGCGAGGAGCTGGTGGCTCAGGTGCAGCAAGCACAGGGTCTTCTTCTTCTTCGGTGGTCTCCTGATGGTCCTTGGTTCAGTTGGAGAGGTGAGCAGCCACTGCCATCACACTGCCATCACTGACAGCTCATGTTCATCCTTGGCAACACCTTCCCATGCGTGGTTTTGGCTCCTTTGGTGCTTTCTGGCTCGCCTTCGCCGCCACACTGGTCCCGTCCTACAACGCATACGGCGCATACTCAACCACAGGCGTTGTAGCAGACGGCTTGTCATCACCAGAATTCAACGCCAGCTTCGCCTTCTTCCTGCTGTGGATGGGGTGCTCTGCTTCATCTACATGATCTGTGCACTCAGGACCAACATTGTCTTCTTTGGCATCTTCGCAACACTGGTAGCCGCATTTGGCTGCCTTGCTGGAGCATACTGGCCCTTGCGCTGGGCAACACAGCTATTGCGAACAATCTGATTATAGCTGGAGGGCTTTCACTTTTGTCACAGACGTCTTAGGATGGTGGATCTTTGCTGCCATATTGCTTGCTTCCCTTGACTTCCCTTCCAGATTCCAGGTATGCTAGGATCTACTTCATTCAGCACTAACACTCTACAGTCGGTGACTTGTCCAGATTCATCAAGGGCGCAAGTGAGAGAGCCAAGAGCAAGGGCCAATACGAAGCTTGAGCACAAAGAGAAGGACACGCAGACAGTCAGACTGGAAGATGTAATGATATGGCATAAATGTCGCTAGCTTGGCATATATCGTAAGATGACAATCGTACCCTTACCATTCCAATGGCTCAGTCTTCTCTTCGCCACGATTCGTCTTGGTACAGGCACTGCCTCAACCTTGACAGCACCAGGTCCTGTGACGGCTTCAGGTAGCCACTGCCATCGATCCAAGGTGTCTCCTCTGATCGTCGCTGCTCAAACCTTGTGATGATGTCGTCCTTCTGCAAAGTGAGTCCAATCTCATCAAGACCCTCAATGAGGCACTTCCGTCGGAACTCCTCAACCTCGAAATGGTGCTAGGACCTTGCCGTTTGGTCCTTGATCTCGCGAGCGACAAGGTCGACCTCGATCTCACGACCAGCTCGTGCCTCATCGGCAATAGCGTTGAGAGCAGTCTGATCCGTGATCCTGATTGGCAGCATGCCGTTCTTGAATGTGTTGTTGAAGAAGATGTCACCAAACGATGGTGCGATGACTGACTTGATGCCAAAGTCAAGCAATGCCCATGGAGCATGCTCTCGTGAGCTACCACAGCCAAAGTTTGGACCTGTGCAGACCATGATCTTTGACTTTGTGTATGGCTCCTTGTTGAGGACAAAGTCCTTGTTGACAGAGCCATCCTTGTTGTGTCGTGATTCGTAGAAGAGACCGTAGACAGACAGATCGCTTGATTGTCTTCAAGAACTGCTTTGGGATGATGGCATCTGTGTCGACATTTGCACGATCCAATACTGCTGCCAATACCCTTGAGCTGTGTGAACTTGGCAAGACCAGATCCACTGCTGCTTGGCGCTGAGTCTTGACAATGTTGCCTGTGAGTTCTCATCGACGTCCAAGATGTTTGTCCAGATCCTCGTCAGACTCAATGTCATTCGTTGCAGCAGCTGCTGGAGCACTCTTGGCTGAAGGAATGGCCTTCTCGTACCTGCGAGCTTTCGAACATCAGCAATCTTGCCAACGACTGCACATGCTGCTGCCATGCTGGTGACATGAGGTGAGTGCGTCCACCTGGGCCTTGGCGACCCTCAAAGTTGCGGTTGGAGGTACTTGCGCATCGTTCGCCAGGTGAGAGGATATCAGGGTTCATGCCCAAGCACATTGAGCAGCCTGCCTCACGCCATTCGAAGCCAGCATCGATGAAGACCTTGTCAGCCCTTCCCTCTCAGCCTGCTTCTTCACAAGACCAGATCCTGGTACGATCATGGCTCGCTTTGATGTTTTCTGCTACCTTCTTGCCCTTGACAATGTGCGCAGCAGCTCGCAGATCCTCAATACGTGCATTGGTGCATGATCAATGAAAACCTTGTCCAAAACGATCTCGTCATTGGGGTGCCAGCCTCCAGTGCCATGTATTGCAACGCTCTCTTGCATGCCTCCTTCTTGTTTGGATCTGTGAAGTCATCTGGACCTGGCACGACACCAGAGATTGGCACAACGTCTCTGGACTTGTTCCCCATGACACTGTTGGCTCAATGTCCTTGGCATCGATCAAGATCTCAGTGTCAAAGACGCATCGGGTCAGACTTCAAGGCATCCCAATACTTGACGGCACGCTTCCACATGTCGTCCTTGGGTGCCCAAGGGCCTGCCCTTGAGGTAGTCGTATGTTGTCTGATCAGGCGCAACCATTCCACTCTTGCTCCACCTTCGATGGACATGTTGCATATCGACATTCGTGCCTCCATGCTGAGACCTCTATTGCACTTCCGCAAAACTCAATGACATGTCCTGTGCCCCTGCTGTCCATCTTTCCAATGACATGAAGGATGATGTCCTTACTGCTGACCCGGGCCAGCTCGCCATCACCTGGACCTTCATGTTCTTCTTCGTCGTGTGAGAGGTTTGTGTAGCGAGCACGTGCTCGACTTCGCTGTTCCAATACCAAACGCTAGATGCTGTCAGTGTGCGATCTGCCCGCTCCTGCTGTACTTCACCCAATGCTGCGCAGGCACCGTGAGTGCTGGTATGTGAATCTCCGCATACGACTGTTGTGCCTGGCAAGGTGAAGCCCTGCTCTGGCCAATACATGGACAATTCCTTGCCTGTCGTCTCCAGACCAAAGTATGTGAGTTTGAATGCCTTACGTTCTCTTCCAATGTCTCGCACTGCAGACGAGAGTCATCCTCCTCCACGAATTGACTGATCGTTTTGAAAGTCTTTCTCGATGGGTGGGTGTGTTGTGGTCCATTGTGGCGAGAGTCAGGTCTGTTCTGCGAACTTTTCGTCCGCATTTCGTAGGCCTTCGAAGGCTTGTGGTGATGTGACCTCATGGACAAGGTGTCTGCTGATTGCCAAAAGGCAGCTTCCATCTGGCTGCTCCTTCGATCAATTAGCATCGAAGACCTTGTCGTACAGTGTACGAGGTTTTTGAATTAGACCTGGCATGTTGTGCTGTGTTGGAGGTGGGAATTAGGCAGTTGTGGGGTACTAGGGTCAAGGAAAGAGACGCCTGACAAGCAATAGTGAAGGTCTTGCAGGGAGGAGAGTGTTTGAAGTGGTTGACGAACAGAGAAGCTGTGAGCAGTATATGAATCGTCACGATTTCCTTGACCAAATACCGACGTCGGCAGCGGGCGCTGGCTGACGTTCTTTTCACAGGGTCATCGTTGTTTTGGTGATTGTGATTGGCACTTCGGGTTCTTCAATGTGGTCACCTGCCGAACATCGGCTCTATGTTGACTGTGTATCTGTTGTTGTAGACAGTTGAGTAGAGTGAGGTGTGGTCAACATGTAAGCGAGCTTGGCAGTCACGATTGGAGGATGCAGGGAAAGAGCTGCGTGACAATCAAGGAGGTTCCATCATGAGGCTTCATTGAATACATGACTAGATCGAACAATGCTGGGGTCGTGTGACAAGCATCACCAGAAGCTGCCAGGGCTCTTTGCAGACCTGACTTCTCCTAGCATGCTTGGATTGACTATCTCGCAGCGTCCGAACAGGCGAAATCCTTGTACAAGACTCACTTGAATTTGGCAAAGCAAGCTCATAGGCGAAGCCAACAGTGAGCTTAGCATGTTGCAGCATGTGGTCGATGTCCAGGTATTGGATCTTGTCCTCTGTAGTGTGAATCTTCTTGTCCGAATCTGGGAAGTCTGACTCAATGACAAACGCAGAAGGGTAGCCAGCCTTCGATGCTGATGCTGATCTGAGCAAGCATATCCACACTTGGTCTCCACGAATGGGATGTCGCAGTAGTTGGTGACTACCTTCTTAATGAAAGCTGTCAGACCTTGGTCGACAAAGTCCATGATGACACCACAGACACTGGCTTGCCTGCATCGATCGTGCCTTGTGTGTAGCCAGTCATGTCCTGCTGCAGCATGGCCTTGACGTCCCGCCCAAGCTTCTCATACGACTGGAAGATAGCCTGGCTACCAAGAAGGCCACCCTCTTCAGCACTGTAGAAGTGAAACTCAAGTGTGTTGGGTTGCTCGCCTGCAAGGATCGTCTTGTCCTTCAGCAGAAGTGAAGAGCTTCCAGAATGGTAGCAGTGCCAGAGTTGTCATCGTCAGCTCCTGGTGCCGCCAAGATCGATGGGAGGAAGAGGTTGATTGAATCTTGGTGAGCGCCAATGACGATTGTCTTCTTGCTCTTGCCGGTAGAGTCGCAATGATGCTGTTCTGACCCCACGGATGAGGGAAGAACTCTACAGAGCCAGCTCCTGCCTTCTCAAGCGTGGCATTGACTGGCTGAACAGCCACTCTGATGATTGTCGACCGTATCGCTCTTGTAGTATCGTGTGTGGAAGCTAGTAAACTTCTCCATGAATGCCCATATCCTGTCCTTATCCAATACTTGAACAGTGCTGACACTGACTCTTGTGTGCGATCTTGTTGGGTATTCGACGGTGGCCTGAATCCGTGCTGGAGCATAGGATGGATCTTCTGTGATGTCAAAGAATTGCTTTCCTTCTCTTCTCAGTGCCCACTTCTCATCTTCTGTCACCCACTGTGTGTCTCCTGGCGCAAGCTCGTGAGGTACTTCTCAGTGTCGACGATGGGGGCGTAAGCGTCCCCTGAGGTCAAGCTGTTCCTGTTCGAGAGGGTGCTGTGGTGTGACGAGTGCTTCGGAAGGCCAAGCAGACCGATGGCCAGAGTGCGGTACAGCATGATGTGGATGCTACTGGCGAACAGGCAATGTGAGAGTGTAGGAAGACAACAGGCAACGATGATGGTGACGATGTGTAGCACGCGAGTGGACTGGGTGAGCCGCGCCTGCCCGCACTTGTGGCTTGACTTCGTTTCTCGGCATCAAGCTCATGCTAGCGACAACTCACGACAATAGCGCGGATGCCGAACTGTCAACCTTGCTACAGCATGCTCTCAGCAGCGATCAATATGCCGTGAGAGGGCATTAGCCCACCTACTGAGTTACACAAACAAATCGCAGTGCCATTCTCATCACTTTTAAACACAATGCCGAGGATCAAATATGAGGTGTCGACGATCCCAAGAGATATAGGTCCTCTTGGCTACATCGAGGCCTTCGATTGTCACACAACGGCAAGCCTGTGTCTGGAATACTTTGGAGGACTCCCATACGCACTGCCACCATTGGTCCCTTTCGCTTTCGAAGACCTCGCCTCTCGCACCATGCTATCGCTATGGCCACAAGGCCAATCCAGGCCCGCTTCACGGGCAAGACAGGCCTTGTCCCCAGCCCACTCGCCTCAAACCAACAGACACAGGTTTTCGATGGGGACTGCACACAGCTGAACGTTAATATTCCTGCGGCGAACCTCCTGCCAAAGGATGGCCAGTCATGTTTCTACATACATGGCGGCTTCTTACAGATCGGCGCTCGAATGAAGAACCACAGCATATGGCGCCACTATTGAGTGAGACAGCATTCAAGTGCATTGTGGTGTCACCGGCATATCGATTGAATGTATTCGGCTTCTTGGCAGCCACGAACTTCAACAGGGGGAGCAAGAAGTACAACGATCCTGTTGGCAACTATGGCTTCTGGGATCAGAGGCTTGCTCTGGAATGGACGTGGAAGAACATCACTTTGTTCGGCGGCGATCACAGTCGCATCACAGTGCTGGTTACTCAGCAGGAGCTCATTCAGCATATCAGCAGCTTGCACATGACTCTACTTTGTGCCTGACCACAAAGGCTATCATCAAGGACATCATCATGTGGTCCAACGGTCCTGGTGTGCAGCCGAAGAGTCTCGACGAAGCACAGAAGCAGTTCGACGAGCTGCTGGGCGCTCTTGGCATTGCTAGCACAGCATCAGCAGAGGAGAAGCTTGCATTACTGCGCAAGATGTCAACAGAGGACCTGATGGCAGCGCCGCGCAAGATGAAGATCACAGAGTTTCGTGCTGTGACAGATGGTCAGTTTGTCTCCCACAGGCTATTGCCAACATCAATAGCGGTGACTTTGCCAAGCGAATGAAGCGACGAGGTATCCGTTTGATGATGGGCGAGAACAGAGACGAGC
Source organism: Lumnitzera racemosa (assembly GCA_024138005.1). Lineage (NCBI taxonomy): Eukaryota > Viridiplantae > Streptophyta > Magnoliopsida > Myrtales > Combretaceae > Lumnitzera > Lumnitzera racemosa. The sequence continues at coordinate 15,298 of JAMXBC010000068.1, read as the reverse complement.
ACAATCTATACAGATCATGGCGGACGCCAAACGACTCATACGACAATCTTCTACAACGCCTGAACGCTGACTACCCCCATGGTAGTGGCCAAGAAGCTCGTGCAGCACTACTGCAACGGTACAAGAGACCTCCCATCTGGTAGCAAGGACTGGAAAGACCTCTTCGGCCACATCTACGCAGATGTGCAGGTCCATGGGCTTGAACGAGGCTTTGTGAACGCACTGTCTCAGCATGGGCTGTCCCCGGCAAGGACATCTTCAGGTATCGCTTTAACAAGCGCATGAAGTGTGTGGACAGCGTCTTCCCTCCCGAATGGGGCGTCACACATAGTACAGATATGGCTATCTGGTTCTGGGGTGAGGACTACGGCGATGGTCTCACTGACAAAGAAAAAGGATGAGCTTTAAAGGGCATGGAACGAGGCATTTGCAGCATTCGTGAAGGGCGAGAAACCAGCCTGGGGGACCAGCAGCGCTCGGGATATGAGGCGCTTACTGCAGATGGCAACGGACACATGGCAGGACGATCAATGGACGAAAGGCTTGGCGCTGTGGGAGTGGTCAGGCCAGATAAGCAAGCCAAACCAAAGTGTGATGCAATTGACAAGCTGTATCGCTCTAGCCTTCAACAGTCTTGACTTCTTCGTGACAATGACCCAGTTATTGGTCAGCAATAAGATGGCAAAGTCCATCTGCGAGGCTGGCCCTGTTTGATCGATCCTCTGCTAGTCAGACATTGCCAGACAGCGCTGACACCTCGTCAAAACCCGTGCTTATTCCCTCTGAGATCATTTCTGCACCGAATCGCTTTCCTTCCAGAATCATGACCCGCTCCGAAACTCTTTCTCCTCAGTTCAAGGTTTACGGCGGGAGCTGGTTCTAGCTCGCTGTGTCCGGGGGGGCCTACCCAAGAAAACATTGACTTGATCGAGCCAGAGCGCCTTGCGACTTGCCCCCTGGTGGGGCCATTGGACGCGCTTCAAGGCTTGGGACGCTTTTCAGAGGCAGCATTGTGTTGAGGAGCCCATTGCCTCTGTGACTGCCTGCTGCAGGTTGTTGTTTGGGCTGGTGGTGGGAGGCCTTTCTTCTTGCTGCAAAAACGATGAGTGAGGCTCTGTGTCGTTTTTCGTTTGTTCCCTCGCGAGCTGTGCTGGTGTGGTGGATCGTCGGGTTTCTGCGCGTTAGCGCACCTTGAATTTTGGCAAAGCAGTCGTTGCTCGTCGAATGAATGGAGCGGGAAAACCCCGAGGTCGCAGGTGTGGAGCAAGTTCTCGTCAAATCTGCTTTGCTGAAGATTGTACGCTGGCAGTTTTTACACATGTACTTGACGGGCTTTTCCCCCCCGCTTTTCTGAGAGGATTCGTGGTGTCATGATTACCCTTTTTAAAGGTGTTTTATACTAAAATTAAAATTGGGCGATCTCTGTGGGGCATGAAAGGGAGGATCGCTACAAAAAAAAAAACGCCCACAATGGGGAAGGGCACTCGAAGTGTATGTGAAAAGGGCCCTTGGGAAAAGGGACTGGCTGACAGAATTCACCCCCATGCTCGTGGGTTTTTTAAAAGCCCTCATCTGGGGCTTGGGGCCCGTATGAGCCCCCAGGAAACCCCGTGCCTTGTCCTGTCAGGGGGGTTTAGTCTTGTCATCTGGTCAACCTCTTTCCCCTCGCCAACTTCCGTTTGTCTTTCGACGTCTTCGGGGGTTTTGAAATCCCAAAAAGGGTTCCTCTCAAAGCGTGTGACGCTACCCCGCTTGCTCTTGAGCATGTTCAAGACTTACACCCGTATCCTGACTGGCTGTGCTGTGCTGACGTGACGCTTCATTGTACATGTTGCTCGTCGCAGAAGATTTCCGCAGCCCCCGCGTTGATTTTCCCCTTCGCTGCCCAACTCTTCCCCAGGCGGACTGGCTGCTCGTAGCCACTGGCGTGCCTGTGATTTGGTAAGATCTTTGGTCGTCGGCCTCTGGTTTTTGGTGTATGTGTCCCTGGGAAAGCCCTCTGCGGGGCCGGGGTCATGAGATCTGCATCCTCGTTCGCTTCAAAAGTTTCCCAGCCCCGTAGTTTTGTTCATCCCGCCAGGGGTTTGGGAAAATTTTTCGCTTTTCATTGCTGTTTAAAACCGGGTTTTCCCCCGGTCTTTTCACCCCTAAAAGGTTGCTGGTTGTTTGATGTGTCGCGGCACGCAGTCGTGCTTTCCCCGGTGGGGGTTTCGTCCTTTGAGCTCAAAGCGCATTTACGATGGCTTTTCCCTGTCCCCCTCCAGCCTCCATCTCTTCACGCATATGGACGACCACCCTTTAGCTGGCCCCCGCACAGCCTGGTGACCCTTTCTCCAAGCGCACCTTGACGTGATGTCCCATGTTCTTCGATACGGCGTGCTCGACGCATCGAGCTAGGAGACGGGCTCTTTGATGGGGGAAATAAACCCGGCGTCGAGCTCCCAGGGGTTTTTTTCGGGTAGGGGTGCGAGATTTTTCCCCCATCCAAGGACTCTTCCTCCGCCAAGGTTTTTCTTGCTGCCATGCTATGTGTTGGAGGAGACCACCCAAAACTTGCTTGGCATCTTTGTCCAAAAGGTGGGCCTGAGGCGGTACGTCAAAGGGGCCCGAAGTTTTAAAAGGGAATCCCGCAAACAGATCGTATCTCCACAAGCCACGCTTTTTGCAGATCCATTGCCTGCTTTCACTGTTAATGTTTGTGGGTCGGGAAATTTTTTTCTCTTGTAAGGACGGGGCCTTCAGCAGTTGGCCCCCGAAAAATCTTTCGAACATTTTTAAATTTTAGGGGGCGGCTGTTATTTCCCAGATCAAGGGAAGAAGGGGTTGTCGTGGGGGGTGGGGGAAAAGACGATTACCAAGCACGTCACAACACTAAATCTTGTGGTTGCCCAGGACGCCGACCTTTAAGCGTCCTGCCGGTTTTTCAGTCCCCGTGATGGTTTTAAAAAGAAGCGGAAAAACGACGGTAGAGAAAATTTTTCCCATATGGGCAAGTTTTAACCCACGTTTCGGATCCCCCCACACAGGCTTGACAAAACCCGACGACCAAGCCCCCCCGGTTGGAAGCTCTAAGAAAAAAATGCGGAAACGCAGAGTCCGGCCAAGTGTGCTTTACTTTGGGGCTTCTCTGAGGCCACTTTTAGTCATGGTCGCACAAGGAATTCAAATGGCCGTAAGGAGGGGTTCCCGGACACGCCGCCAAATTGGGATGCTATTAAAAGTTTGGGGTTAGAAAGGGAGGTTTGGCCAAAAAAGGAGGCCAAAGGATGCGTATGTAAGGTGTGAGAAAAAGGAACCTGGAGGGGCTGTGTGAATGGAAAAGGGGGATATGGATATACTGCGCGGTTTACAAACCAAACAAAATTTTCCCAGCTTCACGCAAGTACGGCTTTGGGGAGGAGGCGATTTGCAAGTTCGGGCTCTTCGGTGGTATGTGTAATATGAATGATGGGTACCCAACACGATCTCTGCTTTAGGCTTCTACATATCCCAAAGCTAGCTTCTGTGATAGCAGCGATTCGCCAGTCCTCTTGGTCCTGGTCTCGCCGCCCTCTCTATCGAAGGTGAACGGATCGCTGAATGCCGGCACTGCGTCGACCTCCATGTCCTCATTTTTCCTGACGCTGGTCTGGATTCCAGCGTTGGCAGTGCTGGCCCTCTGCGTGGGAACTGAAAGGTCGGTACCTTTGTGTTGTGAAGGCAATGAAGCTGGACCGGGGTTGCCAGACAACCGGCGAGATTCTATCGTCAGTCTGCTGACTGTTGGCGTAGGAGAGTCTGCAACGATTGAGCTGCGATTGGCTTATAGACGCTGGTACTTTGGCTCAGGTAGCTGGATCTCTTTTCTCAACTTCTCCTTCCCATCTGGCACACGATTGGCGAAGACCAGGCGATGCTCTTGTACAGCCAGTATCGTCCTTTTCCAGTGCAGCAGATGTGCAGATGTACAGGTATCGCAACATTGGTCGATCATTGGGATCTTCGCTGTTGGCAAGCTCGCCTGGTCGGTCTGTGCCAAGATTCTTCCTAGACGACAATGGCATATCGATGATTGGTCCAGCACTGTAACTTCGCTTGTCTGATGAATGTCTTCTGTCCAGGTCCCATATCCGAGAGGTCGTAGGGAATGAGGAAGAGTTTTACTGCTGTCTTGTTGGGGTTCTTGATAACAATCTGAAGTTGGCCTTGCTGTGGGATACGGTATGAGCCACCGGGTGGTCCCTTAGGAGATCAGAGCGGCGTTTTGGCTTTCTGCTTCTGCCGTCTAAGCGTTGCAGCTCTGCACCTGAGCTATCCTCGCGTGCAGAGTTCGCTCGACTGCCTTCGTCGCTGAGTGCCGCATGGAGCTTTCGCCAAGACGTTGTCTCCTTCATCAGGGGTGTCGTCCTGATTGCTGAGGCCATTCTCCAGGCCCACGAGGCCACGTAGGGCTTGGCTGATCGTACCTTGCTTGCAGCGCCATATGAGTAGAAGACTCCCGGAACGGTACTGTGACGTGAGGTGGGCACTCAGAGAAGACTTGCAAGCGCCCTTGCCTAGCACAACCGATCTGTGCATGAAGTTGAGTGGCTTTGAAGGGTCGTGTCATCCTGCCGCGGAGGATGGACTCCTCGTACGAGCCAACCATTTGAAGTGGTGGTGTGCCTCTGATATGGAAGGACGGCGGGATGCGAAAGGTCGTGGTGGTGAGCCGCCCTGCCTGCAGGGTGTGTAGTGAGCGTCGTGGTGATGTGCCTGGTATGGATATGTTTGCCCCTTTCGTTGGTTGGTACGCCGCTATTGTGAGCCTTGTGTTTTGACCTCAAGTCAGAGGCATATCGCTGCAGGCCTTGTGGTGAGAAGGTGTGCGGTCGCTTGTCTGGGTGTGAGATGAGCGATTGGCCCCTGGAGGTGGTGTGTTGGTCGTGAGGACTGAACAAGTGACTGGTTGGCAGCTTGTATGTGAAGTTTCCTGGGGACGAACTTGACGTCGCTCGCTGCTTCACGCCCTCTTGATTCTGGTGATTCCCCTTCGTGCCATGCTTGTCGGAATGTTGACGTGGAAATGATGGATGCCAGGGCAGGTGGAGATGTTGACAGAGGTGGGCTCACCTCACTTGCAAAGTTTCGAACCCAGAAAACTGGTCTCTTTCTCCTAAAATCACCTCTGTGCAGTGCAGATCTTGGCCTTTCAATTTGCATACCATATCCTAGCTGTTTCACTACCATCCTGCTTGCTCTGCTGTATCCCACCTCCATTCGTTCCAGCTCTGGATGTTTGGCCTTGATCGATCCTCTCTACTCTTGATCCGCCGAATGATCTCTTGTCGATGACAGCGTGCTCTTCTGATGATTGGTGTCCTTGGTCGGCCCGTATTAGTTGGGTTGAGATCAAGGTTGGGCTAGTTCCTCACATCCTGGACCCCAGAAGGTGTAGGTGATCGCTGGGAGGGACATCTTCTGGCTGGTCTACTGCGTGTTTGTTGTGTTCAGACTGTACTTCTAGATCGGCAATTGCTGTGAACAGCAGCGTCGGGTGTAGATCGTTGTCATACGATGAATGTTAGTCGTAGTGAGAATGTATGGTCGTTGCTGGCCGAAGCGGTGAGTTTGTCAGTCTTTGACAAAGCCAGGGGTTGGCGTATTGATGCAAGGTAGTAGATGAGGAACAAGAGCCAAGGTGAGATCCATGCGATCTCGATGGCGTATTGACGGTTTCAAAGGGCTGGAAGCTGCACTTGCACCACTCTCCGCTTGTGACGATTGCACTTCCCACTCCAGTCACAACCAAGATTCCTCCGGGACCTTACCAACCTTCACCACTCCTCTTCTCGATAAGCATGCTCGCACGTTGCCCTCTGTCGGTATCGAAAGGAGCCAAGCTCTGTTTGCAGTTTACTTGCACGCAGTATGTCATCATGGTCCTGCCATCTGGTATTTGCCGAAAGAGCTGCTGGCTGTCACCCAGCCAGTCAAGGAAAATGCTCATTCAAGCCCCCCAACGCATCATCTGACACCATTCCCCACCCGTGATGGTGCTTTGTCCCCAAAACCGTTGTAGGTACGCTTGTGATCTCTTGGCGATAAGGTCCCGATCCCAAAGGTCTTCGGTGATGGACTGGCAAGAGGTCTGCTGATTGTCGACATCGGCGTAGCTGCCTGGATGTCGCCTCATGCAAGCATTAGCGCGGGTCGTGTTTGCTCCCAGAGGTTGGCTGTCTTGCGCAAGAGCTGTCCTGATCGGCAGCCAAACGAATGGACACGTATCCATGAAAACACGATGTGGACAGCAGGATAAGATCTTTGCGAAGTCTTTAAAGAGGTCTTGCCCTAGGAATTTTTGTTAAGCAGTCGTCCTATTATTTATTCTCACAACAGTGCTCTTCTTCGCAGGCGTCCCTGACATGGGGCTCTGAGGCATGAGCTTGTTACAGCCATTTTTTGGCGACTAATCACTGCGGTCTGTGAAGGCGGAGAAAAGGTAAGAGAGGTGTTGTTAGGTTTGCTCAGCGATGGCCTCAATTGCTGGAATAGAGGGCTTTATACGGAAACGTGCAATGTGGCGATTGCAGAGTTGTTTCTTGAACCGAGAGATTGCCCTCAGCAGAAGAACCCGGGCGCAGTTGTCAAACCATCAAAACGCCCCCCCCATGAAATGGCGCACGGCACCCAGCCTTCAAAGCATGCTCTCTTTGCACACCTCGTATTGGCCATCGAACCACATCAAGAGCCATGAGCATTGGAGCATTCTTCGCCGTCGCATTGGAGCTTCCCAAAAGCGTAAACGGCTCTGCTTCGCCATCCGAGCATTTAGTCAGACGCAAATAAAGCGACCCCACCCTCCTGAAAATATCCTCGTTTACCGTTCAGAGATGGCGGGTTCCCGGTCTTCTCTCTTCAAGGCAACGAGGCCGAGCATAAAGAGGCGCAAAGTAACCAAAGCAGACAGGATGTCTGGATGTGAGCAAGAGAGAAGTGCGTGAACAAACCCAGCTGTGCAAGATGCAGGGGGGAAATGGCAGGGGGTGCCCCTACGGTCGGCCCTCACATTCGCAGCCGCCAAGTTGTCCGTTTGCGCCATGAAGCGGGGTTTCCCGCCATGCCTTATGGCCCTGCCAGAAGCATTGGGATGTCATTTTTCCTCCAGCCAGGTCAGAGTGCTCGCAGGCTTACGACATCCAGTATAGCTAAGACTTCGTGGAAGTCGGCTGCGCATCTGCGGGGGAAAAAGGCCTTTCTACAACAGGTCGTGGCTTCCATTCGAGCTCTCACTACAAGAAGAGCGGCTTATGAGATGCCGCTTCTGGGGTGGGTCAAGCGGCCCCAACCCTTCGTTAGTGATTTTCTAACATGGGGCTTTGCCTTGCTGAACCAGAAGATGAGCAGGATCTGCGCCCCCCTGGGTCTTCAGCGGCCGAAATCGTCTGGGGGGGTGCGCTACAGAAGGCATTCGACACTGTCAGAAGACTGGCAGCTACCCCCAACCCCACCTTGATTCCTCAGCAGATCTTGTAGAATTGCTTAACCCCTATCCGGGGGTGAACAGTCGTTGCAGACCCCCCACCACGCTGGCGAGAGTTCTTGAGAGGCGAACGATGGCCGACCTTCACTGTGCAATGTTGTCCTGCCTGGCGGGGGGGCCTTCTTCCCAGCTGTCAATGCTGTCTCAAGATGCCTGTGCGGATGCAGGTGTCAAGGTTACCCTTCTTTCTTCGCTGCTGAAGGAAAACCAAGACTTGCGAGCACTGCTGTACAAGCGAGATCCAAAAGGTATGTGGCTGATGGGATACGGTTCGCTCTCCTGCCAATCAGAAGGATCGGGGGTGGCGAATGGTCGGTGCGAAGGGACATGCGCTATCAGACGTGGTTCGAACAGGCGATGTGCGCAGTTGGGAGCGGGAGGGTGAGTGTGGGTGAGATGTGTTGAGAGGATGAGGCTGCAGCCACTGCAGCGTGAAGAAGTGGGCCGCAAGGGGATAGTTATGGGAGAGTGGCATATCGGTTTTTAAATTATGACGATACTCAAGTGTCATTATTAGGGTCAAAACTGCCCTGTCGAAGTTGCTCGATTTTCGCTTCCCCATAAAAATGGCTTGCGCGTTGTTGACAGACCGAAATGTAGTAAAACAACTATCACACTACAAATCCGAAAAATTTCATGGTAAAAATTTTTTTTTGCAACCCCAAAAGTGTCCATGGAGGCCGGGCACTGTTGCTAAAAAAAAAATTTACTATTACTGACCAAATCCCTAAAAAAAAGCAGGGCTCTGGTTCAGAGGCTCCGTCTACCGGGGGGCTCACGGGGCCCCGTTCAAAGTCAATACGACAGGGGGGTCTTCTCCACCTCCGGCTCACCCCGGGGAACTTCGAACCGAGTCATGATGAGTGCCGGATCAGTTTAAAAGTATCCCCCTACGGGCAAGATGATCGCGGCATGATCTCCCCAAATTCACAACCCCAACCCCTTTACCTTGTGCTAAGAGCAAGCAATCATCCCCCGTAGCCCCTCTCCTGTTGATAGATGCACCCCAAAAAGCCTGCTGGCGCAAACCCCCGTGGGGGATATGATTGCAGAGCTTCCCGTTGCGCTGCACTTCACAAGGGGGGGCCACTGCCCCTGCAGATGGGTGCGAAGAGGAGCGCCAGACGCTCTCCTTATTTTGAGCAAGAGAAGGGACCTCTGGGTCTGCAATGATTTGTAATTGTCTGTGCTCCTTGTTGCTCCATGATGTAGCCCATGACGACTTGGTGGTTGGGAGCCTTGAGACGGCACTTCAATGGGGCAATGCCGCCGAAAAGTGACCAGCAGTCTGATGAGGATGAGTGAGAGAATGATCTGGCAAAATTTGGGGTGTCTAAAAATGGTTTGAATCGGAATATAGGGTACGCAAGCGTCGTGATGGGGGTTCGGCGGCCCCGGGTCAATCAGCGACCTTGGAGGACAAAAACTTGTCATGTTTATTGTCTCAAGCCAGGCACAAAGCCCCTTTTCTGAGCATGGGCCCCAAAAAGATGTGCTTGCAGTGAGGCAGGCATATAGTATGAAGACCTTTTCCACTTTGGCTTTGCTCTTTGGCTGCCTGGCCACACAGTCAGAAGCAATTTTGGGTTTTGAATTCCCCATGAGCGAAGTGCAGAGTTGTTTTCGTCGCAAAATTTGCCGACAAGTTGAGCTTCTGACCAATCCATGGCATTTAGCATAAGGTGAAAAATGATGTCCAGTAGCCGTATCTGAGCTGCCCCAAAAATTCTGTAAATTGTCCTTGACGGCTGCAATCTTGGGCAGCATCACACCACCTCTCGACCTCGTTTTGGAATAGTCATCAAGAAACGCACAGGTTTTTCGACCATAACCAAAACTTCTAGGCACCTCACCACCAAAACCAAAAACGGCAAATTCGTTTCCCCCTGCAATGTACGTGTCTAAATGGAGATCAGTCGACTTGGTAATTACAAAATAGCCTTAAGCCTGTGAGGGAGTTTAGTCGTGCGAGCTTGATTGCCCCTTTACGCTGACTGCCGTTCATTTAAGATCCTGAGTTGTTGCTCATGCTGTACCGCAATTCTCATACTGAGAACTAGTTCTCTTAGCAACTGTTGGAGACTTTCTGAGCGGGTATGGCTCAAAATTTATCATTAACGCAGACATGTCTGTAATCTCAGCAGGGCCCCGAGGTTGTTTATCTTTCGTGGTAGAGGAGGTGAGAGGAAGGAAAGAGGAGGAGACGGTACAGGTGTCGTTTTTTTCCCCTGGGGGGGGGTGCATGATGCTGCAGTTGAGCCGAGCAAAATAGGCTTAAAAACCCCCCCAACATTTCCCCGCACTTTCCCCTGAAAAGCATTGACATAGCTTGGGGTATCGTAGCTGATACTATGGGCATGTTTGGGGCTCTCTCGTTATTGATAGCTGGGTTAATGGGGGTCGGATGGGAGGGATCATTCAAAGGGCCCCATGTCTGTCGTGCATTTTTCCCCACCGTTCGCAGTCCCCCTGGAACGAGACGATCCCCCGCGGTAGATCCCAGGTGATGATCGAATGCTGTTTTGAGCCAGCACAGAGGCTTTTTTCGGTTGCAATGCAATTCAGAGGCGCGTCAAGTACGGGCGAAGCGGATGCTGCAGTTTCCCAAAACCCCTTTGCTTTTACCTTTCTGCGTCACTGAGGCGATGTTTCGCACGTGCGGCAGTATGAGCTTTAGTCGGGATCGTTTTAGCGGGTTTTAAGTTGGGGTGGGGGAAAAGCGCGAAGGCAAAAAATTTTTCAGGGAATTTGGAAGATTTGGAACCACGATCCATAGGCTACCTTCATCGAAAACACACCACAAGATCATCAGTAGGCCAGGGCCTTTTTTAGGAAAACCACGCCCAATATTGATTGTTTGCGCCTTTCTTCAGGGCAGAAAAGCGCAAACCGAGGATGGCATGGTGAGTCAAGGAACCCAAAAGGGGAAAAGCAGGCTTCAGGTAGGGCCACCCAAAAATTGCCGACGGCAATAAAAGGGGGCACAGTAAGGGGGAAAACGAGAAGGGGCTCATGTGACACTCGAGATGACAAGGTAAAAAAGGGTTATCGAACGAGCCAGATAAAAAAGAAGTATGCCAAGGCAAAAGAGGTTTGAGGGGGAGAGTCAGAAGGGGAACCAAACAGATGGGTGAGGCTCAAGACGGGTCAGATGCCGCCGGTTTCGAGGCCCACCGTCGATTATTGATGAACGTCCCCAAGCGAGCCAAAAAACTTCAGGTAGACTCCTCAGCCCGGGGAAAGGAACCAAAACCCCAAGTACTCTGTGAGACCAAGGAGGCGAAGAAGCGGAAGAAGCAGAGGTCGTGCATAGTCGAGAGGGTGCGCGCGCAAGAGAAATCGCGAGGGAAAGCTTCAGAAAGGCTAGGAAGGAAGAGGTTTCCGTGGACAGCGCAAGGGTCGGGAGCAATGTGTGCTCTGAAAAGGCAAAAGGATGGTAGCTGAGAGCAAGAAGAAAGCTTTAGCATAGCAGTGTCTCTAACACTCACAATCCCATCAGGTCTGCTCCGTATGCCCTTTTTTAAAACCTCGTTTTTTGAGTCCTTATGCTGCCACGATTTGGGAAAGTGATGGGGGTGGGGCCCCCCCCGCAAGGAAGGGAAGTTGCACCTGGCGCCCCCAAAAACTTCCCCAGAATCGAAGTTCTTACAAAAATTTCCCCCCTCTCAAAGCGCCCACCCCCCCAAAAATTCGGAAAAACCGAAACAAAAAACCCCCCCTCTGTCTCAGCAGCGACCGCAGCAGGCATTTCTTTGCGCCTTCTCCATTATTTTTCCCCGCTGTGCAATCTGAAAGCCCACCCTCACCCCCAGCTCGCGAGCTTCGTCCGCAGACTCCACCCGGGGGTGGAAAGTAGCGGAACAGGAAAGCGACTGGCCACCCCCATGCGAACAGAACCCCTTCGTCCTTCGGCGCGATCTAAAAGGTTCAATCCAGCGCAACCAATCACCCGCAGTTTGGGGAGCATTCGGATCCCCAACCTCACCGGCTACGGCTTACCGGCGCAGGAGATTTCCCCGAACCTCAACCCAGCAATTACGAGGGCAGATGGTTGTCAACAAGGGTTTGAGCAAGCACTGCGTGGATTGGCAAACATGCCACCCAAAGAACCATCAAAGACGAAACACAGCACCCCTTTCAATTTTAAGGTGCCACACCGACCTGTATCTGCTGGTCAGAGATGTCGCTCAATTTGGGAGGAATGAAGGGGGATGCCAGTAGTTTCCAGACGGAGAGTACTTGTCCCCCGTCAGGGGGTCAGCTGGGACGAGACGGCGAGCACACAGATTTGAAAGGCAAGAGAAGAAAAGGAGATTTTTAGAGAGCAGGAAAATTTTTAGGCCCCGGAGCGCATGCGGGTTGAGTAAGTGCATTGAATTTTAAAAGGGGATGCTGCGGTTCTGCAGAACCGTGTGGTCCTCCTCCCCCACCCCGCTCCCGAAGGCGCCCCCCCCGGTGCCAACAATTTAGGGCTGGAGGGATTGTCAATTAAAAGGGCAGCTTTTACGGGTACGACGAAAAAACAAAAACGCATTACTCCTATCACGATTCTTCCACTAACTCTCGCTCCAGCTGTTGATGTTTAGGAGCATCCTACACCTGGGGCAAAGCGAGGACGAGAAGGATTTTCCCTTCACCCTTTCCAGATGAAGACATTGCAAGATCCCAAAAAAACTTTGGATTTCACGATCTTGGAAAAGCACTGGAAATGGAGATAAGGGAATGGAGATTTTTTTGAACGACTATACAAGGGACAGTTGCGTTTGGGGGCCGGGCAGAAGAGATGCACCCGCCCTTTTAAAAGTGGGGGCACTTTTTCCCCCCCACCCAACCAAGGTGTTTCCCCAGCCCCACCTCCTCTTAAAAAACTTCAACGACGAGGTTACAGCCTTTTTCGACAGTGACGACAATGCCGAAGACGCTAAACAAGCCAAAAAAAGGACGATGAGGCGACGAGGAGGATAGTGCCTTTCAGATATCAAAGGGCAAAAACAGGACACCCGCAATGTCAAGCGACCAAAAATCTTGCAAAAGGAAGCGACCAAAACCGGGGGAAACTCCCGAGCCCCCCGGGGCTTTGGCGGCAGGGCCAAGAAAAACCCCAGCGATGTGACGGGGAACCGTCCAGGCGCCCCTAGGAGCAGATCAAGCCTCCGCACCACCCCGTCTTCGATGCCAATCAACGCACAGAGTGCCTGTTAACGAGTTTCCCCGAGAAGGAAGGGTTGGTCGCCCCCCAAAAAAATGTCTTGTCTCCAAGCGTGCAAGGCATATCAGACAAAAGTAAAAGGGTATGAGAGCGTGGAAAACGTCCCCCCCCGTATAAGGACTTTGCGATGGTACGAGCGAGAATGTGCCAAGGAGTTGGCGTCGTGCTGTCGTGTGGTGAGCCAATCCCCCCTCGCAGGGGAGATGATGCATGTATGCCTATAAGGTTGGACATCGTCAGAGATGCGGCACCCAAAAAAAATACTGCATTCAGTTCAGGGCTCTGACATCCCCGGGCCCGGCTCAAGGGGCCAGAGGTTAGCTGGAGATGTAGCCAATGTACAGTCAAAAACCCCAGCAGCGCGTACAAAGTCACCATCCCCAATAACCCCAAGGAGGAGTACACAGAGGAGCAGTCAAGCGACCGACGGCCTACTAAAATTTGGACAGATCTCACGAGGCCCCTGGGGTGCGGAGCTGCAAAAAATCTAGACAAGATTTGCAAGAAATCCCCCCTTTAAAAAGTATTTTGGGGAGTACAGGCGGGGAGAGCTTTTTCGACAAATTGAAGAAAAAACGGCGCTTCAAGCAGTGTGAAGAAGAAAGGCGGTTTTTTGGGTAGGGGACCAGCAGCCCCAGGGGACGGGAAAAGAAGAAGAAGCCTATCCCCCCAATGCCAAGCCAGCCATCCATATCAGCGCAAGGCGGCAGCAATGGGGCGCACCAAGCAGGCTTCGGGGGGGATATGGTCAGAAAAAAAACAAGGTCAGACACAGTACGCATCGCGGGCCCCGGTCCAGAACGGTGGCAGCAGTTAAATCCTCAACAACACTGCACCCCCACGCCAACCTCGCAAGGCCAGTCACTCGCAGATACTACCAGCAATGGGGCTCCCTCAGCAGGCCCCCAAAAGCCACAACCGTGTCCCCCCAACTCTATCACACCCCCATCGCGACCCCCCCTCACGAACACCACAGCCAGCAGCTAACGGGCTCCGGAGCACTACCCGATTTTCCCAAAAATTTTTCGGGAGAAAATTTGAGTTTTTCCCGTTGAGTTCTATACCTTTGGTCAGGATCCTGGCAAGTATGTCACCACGAGGCATCTTCAAGGTTGTTCGAAAGGAAAACCCAGCTGCACATGAGGCAGATCCGAGGTCAAGTTTGAGAACGAGGAAGAGAAGAGAGTCTTCCGATCTTGGAGAAGATGGACACAAGTTTGAGCAGGGTAGTGGTCCCCCACCAAAGCCACCTCGGTTTTCCCCACGGGTGCCCACCACCTCTGCACCAAGGGGGGCTCCTGCCTAGTGGTGTGCTCCGTGCGCATTGCAGTACACAGGGTGCGGCCCTCCATGCCGGCCGGGGGAAAGCCAACCAGTGACGTTTTCTCCACAACCAGGATGGTGCCCCTTAAAAGGCCAAACCAAGCAGTGCACCCCGCTGCCCCGTGCGGTTGCTCGCAGCCATCCCGGGTGCCCCAAAGGAACTGCATCCCACCGGCAGGCATTTTTCACGACTTTGGTCGAGGACGACGCCCCCTGTGCAGCGCGCCCCAGCCCCGGCCCCGCAACACACCATCCTTGGGCAACACGGCCCCCGGCGGTGCGCAGAGCCTATCCCGCCAGATAACCTCCCCCGCGGGACGCCAGTTCGTCGCTACCAAACCACTGCACCTCAGCAGAAACCCTGAGGCTACGCATTCCCCCATGGCAGGCAGTGGACGCACCCCCCCCTGTTTTGCACAAGGTCGCGAGGTCACCTATTGCAGGGGCAAAGCGAGCGCCAGCATCGAGCCTGTTGAGCATGATGACAAGCGTCGAAACTGGGTGGAGCAGTAGTTCGCTCTACTATGCATGGACAGGCTTTCATTGAGCATTTGATGAATTATGAACAGCGTTATTTGAGCGAAGGCGTTTTTTGGATAATCATGATCGGCATACGGATAGATCAGGGGGGGCAAGAGCAGCATCGCTTTGAAAGATTTTCTGCCTTTTTGCTTGAGTGGGAAGACTGGCACTTGAATGGCGGAGCTTGACATCGTTACAGCAACGGATTGTCGATGAGATGAGGTGAAAATCCCCAAAAAGCATGAGGGAAAAAAAAAATTTTGTTTTGATTATCTTGAGCAAATTGTTCTTTGTCCTAGCCGTATCTACATACAACAATCGTTGGCCTTCGTGAGGAGGGGGTTTGTCGTGTCGTCGTTTGTATTTAGCTATGTTAGTTTCGCCATTGTGCTTTGTAGCCCCAGTGTCAAGGCCATTCCTCACTCAGAAGTGCCATTTTTTAGTGCCCCTTGGCCCTGCATGCCAATAAAAAACCCTCGTAATTCATCCAAGGGTCTTCCCCTTTTGACCTTCTTCGCAGGACGGAGTCTTGGCACGGCCCTTTTCAGAGCAGGTGTTGGGTACCGCAGCATCGGTTTTTCCCGAGCACTATCAGCATCGTCATCCAGGTTTTAAATTTTTCCTCGAATGCCGGCCTTCGTTGGGCAGTGCGGGTCTTGGCGGTGGTTTTTTTTGGTGTTGAGGGGGAAGTGGGGGACCTTTTTTTCCAGCAGGAGTGTCTGTTGTCATCCAATCTTCTGTAG
>JAMXBC010000679.1:0-15555 GCA_024138005.1 Lumnitzera racemosa | reverse complement strand
ACGCAAAGGCACTTAAGCAGAAATCTACATAAAGGTCACACAATCCTACGACGTCCCATTGCGCATCCCCAGAAACCCAACAATCACGACCATTGTGCCCCTTTGATTGGATTTTAAACATGCAAAAGGGCCGTAAACCCGGTCGACGCAGACCATTTTTTATACCCAAATACATTGCCCATCCCATCAAACCCCTACTACCCCAAAACCCGAATAGTTCATTCATCCATTCCCAGCATTGAGTACGATCCCAAATGCCCTCTAGCCAAACCATTGGATAGCTGTTGTTTTTTGCTACTCTACTGAAATTCCCGAGTGGATTGCGGAAAGCAATTCCACTAAGGAAAATCGGTTATTTTTTTCTTTTTTTATCTTCTTTTTATTATTTATATTTTCTATCGTATTATTGTCCATAATTACTTAGCATGGTATATTATTGAATAATATTATTGTGGTATTTGTTAGTATTGTTCTTTTATATATTTATTATATTTATATATATTATTAGAGTGTATGATATCATAATTTTTTTAATGTATACTTATCTAGTTTAATGATATGTAAAAAATTTTTAATATATTATATTAACGTGGTTTTTTGGAAAAGTTTTTTTCAATAATACACTAAAAATTTTTTATTTATTTTTTTTTTAAAATTTTAACTTTCCCAAAAAAAATTTTTGCAAAAAAAAAATTATCTAAAAACCCCCCTTTCAAAAATATAAAATTTTTATTAAAATAAAATCAAAAGTTAACCCTTTAAGTTTTTTTTAAATAATCGAAATAAATAAAAACTAACCGCATGTTTAAATTACAAATAAACAACTATAAATTTTCTAAAAGAACTCGATCGTTAACCACAGCTACTTCACTTTGACCAAAAATATTAGAAAATTGGCCTTTTTTTTCCTCCTTTTGAATAATTTTTAAATATAATTAGAAAAATTATCATAATTTCTAAATAAAAATACCGTTAGGTTTAATTATTAATCCCCGAACGAAACCCCCCTTCTTATTAATTTAATTAAGACTGGTCTAAATTGTAACCCAATCCACTAATTTACAATTTTTTTCTTTTTCCCGACTCACCTCGGTCCCCATTTAAAAAAAAAATCTTTTTAATAAAAATAACCCCCAAATTTTTTTTTCCCAAATTTTTTTTGGGGGTTTTTTAAATCAAAAAAAAAAAATTTTTAAAAAAAAAAAAATTTTCCTCCCCCCCCAAAACAAAAAATTCAATTTAAAAATTTTTAAAACCAAAAAACCGGGGGGCCCCCTTTCCCCCCAAACTATTTACCGGGTGCTAGGGTAAACCCCACAAAAACCCAAAGAAACAAAGGGGAAAAGGGGGAGGGGAAAAGGTAGTAAAAATTTTTTAAAAAACAAACCCCCCCTCGCCACAACTGCTGGATATGACACCGGGTTGAAAGGAATCCCCTCCTTTAAAAAAAAAAAAAAGAGAAATGAGAATACTATGGTTGCTTAATTGAATAAATCTTATTGAAAGTTTTGATCCCTGGTCAAGGAAGTGAGGTTTATACTATCCCCTAGGGGTTTCTTTACTGTATGAAAGACAAGAAGGTATTTTACACTTTAAATTAAAGAAACATACTAAAAAAGGGGGAAAAGATACAAAAAAAAATTCAGTATAGAAAGAAATAATCATTCAAAAAAATTATTTCAAAAGGGACGCATGCGCTTGGTGGGGGGTCGTTAGGTATGTTTAAAATAGGTGAAAAAAGAGGGTTGCAGTCAAAGGAAAACCTGATCTGTTCAGGCGGGGCCCAATTAGTTTTAAAAAGAAGTTAGGATTTGGGGTCAAACGCCTATGGTTTGATGCTTTGGCTTTTCTTAAGCTGTCTCTTCGGGAAAGCGTTGCTGCTGAAAAAGGGCGGATTGCCCCATGTGAGGATCTAATAGTGGTTGTTTGGGAGATTAGCTCGAGGTAAGAACCCCGTCTCAAAAATGGCCAAAAGCTAAAATTTTTTGGCGAGTCCCAAAAATCTCTAGTTGACTGTCAGGACGGTTTGAAGGGTTTGTTTCTTATCAAAAAGCTTTCGGCCCATTAAGGGTTTGCGGGCCCCAAAATGGTAACAAAACCCAAAAACTAGCTTGCTAAGGCAATGGCCCAAAAACTTAGCTTTTTTAAGGGCTAACCCAAAAAAGCCCTTAGCCTTAAGTCAAAGTCAAAAATGGGGGGGTAGCGAGTAACCTTTAAAGTATATGGAACCCCTAAACTCTATTTGATTGGGTAGGTTTTTGATGGGTAATTAAGGCTACAAAGAGGTTTTGGTGGATAATTAAGGCTATATGAAAAGATTCGGTAATAATTTTTAAAAAATTTTTCTTATAAGGTGGGGGTATAAGTTAGAAGTCAAGAACTCATACCTATATTAGATCATGTACTTTAAAATTAAAAAGGGAAAGGGTTTTGGTTTACCTTGTAATAATAATTAAAAAAAATTTAATAAATAAAGTATACAATTCTTAAAAAAAAGCAAAGTCAACTAAAAAAATTTAAACTAAATACTCATTGTTATTCCCTTTCCATTTTTTCTCTTTTTTTTTTACTCCTTGTGTTTTTTTTCTATTTTTCCCTCCTTTTCTAAATCTTCATATGTAAAGTTTTTAAAAAGGAAAATTTAAGTTTCGAATTTAAATTTTGCGCCAAAAAAAATGCCATAAGATATATCAATAGTTTTTTTCTTTGCGGAATAATTTTTTTATTTTTAAATTTTTTTCAAAAGTTTGGTATATTTTAGAGTAAAAATTTTATTTTTTGAGTATATGGAGATTATTTTCTAATATTGTACTTGAGGAAGAAAAATATTTTAGTTTGAATTTTATTTTTTCCCTTTTTTTTTGTTATATCTTCGTTTTCATGTTTTTCTTAAAACTTGAAAGTTAAGATGGTATTCATTTTAAAGGGGTTTTAAAAAGTTAACCCCAGATCAAAATCATTGGTTTTAAAATTTTTTTTCTAAAAAAAAAAAAAAAAGTTTTATGTAGCCCAGTAGTAAATTATAATTGATTTACTTTATTGATTAAACTTAACATTTTTTTCCCAAAATTGATCGGGTAGCGACTTTAATTTTTTTAAAATCAAAAGAAAAATCAAAATTTCCCCTTTAAATTCTTAGTTAAAGGTTAATATTAACGAAAAGGTTTAATATTTTGGGAATAAGAGAACTAAAAACCAAAAAAATTCAAGAAATAATCAAAAACATCGTTGAAAATTTGTTATGTAAAGTTGCCAATAAGGCATAAATTGAATTGTTTATTGTAAGACTTTATATATATATATATTAAAGACATACATGGGGCAACCCTTGAAGCTTAAATGCCAATAAATAAAAAAATTCTTGTGCATAAAATGGAGAATAGGTTCTTCTATGTATTGCCATTTTCTCTAGAAAGATCATATAATTTTGGGACGCAACATGGTTTCACCTTTCGTCTTACAAAATCCATGAACAAAAAAGTTCCTTGAAAATTAAAATATCTAATTAAAACATACTCTAACATGATTTGCAAAAGCACAAGCAAGTGTGAAGAATTACATAGCAAAATGAGAAGGTACAGTTCAAATTATTGCATTGAATGCCCTAATTCACGTTGTGATCTTTCGACTGGGGGACAAGAAATGGTTATTTAATGTGAAGATCATAAATTTTTTTTTTCCCTTAAAAGAAAATTTGCATTATGGTGTTAGATTTAGGCTTCCAATCAAAATCGTGTGAATCTTGACCATAATATTGATTTAACATGGCTTAAATCTTCTAAACACGTCTTTATTACATGCCCAAATTTACATGGAATGTTGTGTGAAGCATGATGAAAATCTCCTTCCCTGCATAGTTAGCATGTGACTTTTGCATGTATCATAATTTTAAAAAAGTAGCATCCTTCTTACGTAGGTGGCTTTGTGATTGCTACATGGAATATAATCTTTTCTATCACCTAGCACTAGCACAAGGCCTCTAATATTGCTACATAAAGTTAATGGAAAGAACTTTTTAATGGTTTTGTCCTTCGATTCCTTTTTTAACAGCTTCATTAACAATGCGAATGATTACTAGATTAAAGTTTCTTCCCCTTCACATATTTGATTACCTTGATCCCTGAGTAATGACTCGTTTCTTTGTAAATATAAGCATCTAGGTGAAGGTTGAATCCCCCCTATTCGTTTTCCTCTAGGGCCAATAATCTCTTATTTACTGTAGATGAATACGCCTAACAAATCTTGTTTCTTTTGTGTACCTTGTAATTGCTAATGCACAAATGAAGCCTTAATATCTATAGGAATTGTCTCTTTGTGATCAACCTTCTAAGAGTTACTATTTGGTGACTCTTAACACATGGGGAGTGGTGCCTTACACTTGTGAAATGCATAAATGGAGCTATTACTCCCTTGGCAATGTTTTTCTTGATGATACCTAGACTTGCTAAGCATAATGCCTTGAGATTGATAAGAAAGATGGTGCCCTAACGAGAACTCTTGCTGAGAACTTGATTTAAAACTCTCTTGTGACTGCCCAAGCATATTGTGAAAACACTTGGAGTGAACTCTAGCTCTCTTGAGCCTTGCTTTATCATTTAGTGTTGGTGACAAATGTGAAGTATATTTAACCTTAGATGGTTCTCTTTGGTTTAATATGGATTATGGACTCCAAATTTAAGATTGGTCCCAAGATATATTCTTGATGCATGAACAACAATCTTTTTGAACAGTACACTATGTCCTGGCTCTCAAGTAGTAGTGTTCGGAAAGGAAATAATGAAGTTAACCTTGATCCTTATTTAATTATAGGAGTTTTTAAAAATAAAAATAAAAAATATTGTAAACCATCTGCATTAGGATTAAAGGGCATCAAAAGGCTAGCCTATATGATTGGTTGAGTCGGATGAGTTGTCCAATTAAGACCCAAAAGGCATCCAAACACCATTATAAAAAGCAGAAGGGCATCCCATAACGTCTGAACCTCAATAAGCTTAAAAACCACTTAGAAAGTTCAAGATTTTAGGAATCTTGCAAATAAAATAATGAAACCAAGTAGGAAAAGCAAGAATTTAAAAAAATCCAAAAAATTAAAATCAAAAATCTAAGGAAAAGGATAAATTTGGAAGCTTATCTTGAATAAGATTAAAGGCTTAATTTTGGAATTCAAAAACAATTCTTTAAGTTCCAAGAACTTCAAAAGTCTCTTACTTTCCTCTTAACCACTCAAGCGTTGTGGTGGTGGTTAAGAAGGATAAAGGAGCTCTTATTTACAAGATTTTATAAGTATTTGAATTGAAAAAAATAAAAAAAACCATTCGAATCCCTTTTAATGGCTTATAACAAAATTGAAAGTAGAACTTTAATGTGATACTTTACTATACTAATGGTCTCCTTGATGCAATTTGGTTGAAAGATTAAGGTACAATTAACTGATTTAATGGGGTGAAAAAGGGAAAATGTAAAAATTTGAAGAAAATATTTGCAAAGACCTCAATCCTACAATTGCTTCAAAGTTAAAAGAGCTAACTAAAATTAAGATTAAAGTTTTTCAAATAAAAAAAGATTAATTATGCAAATATATGCAACTACAAAAAAAAGAATTTGAATCCTCTAAATTTATATTCTTCGATTTCTCTTAGATTTCAATTTCCCCCTTTAAGATTTTTCGTACAAAACAAATAGTTAAAAACTTAAGAAAGATCCGGAGAGTAGATGATGTTGTAATAACTTAATGAGGTTGTTCAAATTTCCATTCAATATTTTACTATTGATTCATAAACCAATAAAAATCGAGAGAATGAAATTGAATGATCAATTTTTGGCCAAAAAATCTTGAAAGAATATACATGATCTTAAAGAGCCAAACTACTTGGCATATATAAAGAATTAAAACATTCTATGTCTAAAATTCATTTGAATTTACTAAGACTGTGATCAAATAAAGAGGTTGCTTATAGGAAACTATCATTTCATAACTAAAAAGTATGGCGATTAGAGCCCTGCTTGTGTTATGAAAATAATCTTTCAAGACCCTGGAAGATCACCAAGCATAATCTTGAGGATGAGAGATAAGATAAAGAAAACATCAATAAGAGGTTCACATGACCCCTTAGAAAGAGAAAGACTTAAGCCTAGACTCAAAAAACCTTTAGAAGCAAGAAGGTTTTAAGAAGATTCCAAAGATGTTTAGATTCGTTGTATAATAGTAGGTGGGGTAGGTTAGATACGGTTCAATTGTAACCATTAAAATTAAAAATCTCGACCATCTATTGTAAGGGATCATTTGCATACATAGAGGGTATCCCTCATTTGTATTCATCCAGAAATTGAGTAGAATTTAGTTGATAATTAGAGTTTCTCTTTTCACCTTTTCTCTTTAAACTCTTTTGTATGTGGTTTTAGGTTAAATTTAGCTTTTCTTAAAATGAGTAGGAGCATTAAGTGTCGCACGAAAGCATGAAGAGGAGATTGTTGAGAGGAATGCTCCGTGGGCACTTGCAAGAACAAGTTTTTTACCCTTACTAAAGAGTAAAAGAAAGAAAAGAAAGGAAGAAAATATTACCAAAACTCGTTGTGTATGCTATAGGCAATTTCCATGACAAGAAAGAGAAGTGACAAATTTGCATAACTATAATTCTTAAACAAAAAATTAAAAATATATAGATTGTGGTTTGTCACCACAAATCATAAAACATGATATAGATAAATAATGGAAGCATAAAGTTATGCATGGTCGATTACTATCTACATGAATGGTTTTGACTATTCACTTTCTTCTTTATTAATACGTTGAAACAGAAAAGTATAACTATGCTTCTTTGTACTTTTACCTTAGCTATGATAAAAGTAAACCACAAACTTCCCCATACAATTAAACCAAATGCCTAGCAATATAAAAGCTAAAGGGGAGATGATGTTAAAAAAGAAACAGACACTTGTGAAATTTAAACTAATGTTATGTTTGATTTTGAAAATCCTATGATCTCTTTTAAAGGGAAAAAACGATTATAATGAAAAAAAAAGGTTCATGTTATGATGTAGAGAGAAACTAAAATGAGAAAAGAATATTAGAAAAAAGTTGCTCATGAAATCTATATGCTAAGATATTTACATGCATGAGAAATCATATGCTATGAAATTCTAATTAATAAATGTTTTTGTTTTTTCCCTCTCGAAATGGTCGTGGATTTGCTTGGTGCTTATTGCACATTATCAAGTTCCATCAAAGATTGTCATTGTCGATATTATATTTCAATTGTTAAAGCTGGTGTACTTTTGTCGATGGTTGCATTCTTTTTCATGGGTTTGTCAATTGATGCTTAATAATGTCCCTCAATCGGTACCCAGATTTATCTTTACTAACGAAGTGCAATTTGGAGCCACAATTCTAAAGAATTTATTAGATCACAAGGTTACTTTTGGCTTTATTAATCGATTGAAGTTCAGATTAGTTTTGTAATCATTTGCATAGTAGAGCAAAAAATCAATAAAGCACGTATTGTCTCTTTCTTTACAAGCGTAGTTCATGTTAAAGGTAGATTAATTTGGAGAAAGTGAAATTTTGCTTCAAAGAAAGAATTAAAGCTAAGGGCATAAAGGTTAACCGAAATACACATGTTCCAACATGTTGTAGGACATGACCTCCTAACCTAGTCCCCAAAGTTAGGTTACTATGATAACTCATTAAATGTGTTTATTCGATTTAATCAAGTTTTAGAATGACCAAATAAGTGGAAATTGAATATAGAAACGTAAAAGAATAATGTTTTAGGCCTAAGACTCGCAGTTTTAAAATGACTATATAGATCTATCCATATTTTTCAAAACTTAAATTAGGGATGCGCTTTAAATCTAAAAACTAGTTTCCTAAAGATCTAATCCATTCTTTAAAACGCTGTTTTTTATAAATTTGCTCCAACTTTTAGAATCGAACCTAAGAATACGAAGATCTATGCTTTAAAAATTGTTTCCCAAAAGGGAATACTGTGGATCCATACCATTTAAAACAAACCCCAAAGGGTACCTTTTTTTTTGTTGGAATCTAGAGGCACAATTGATTTAAATGTTTAAAATTGATTTAGGGAGTATCATCAATTTGATGCATTCAAAATTAACCATGGGGATGTATAGACCCACGTTTTCAAACTAACTCTAAAAGTGTATGGATTCACATTTTTTTTTTGTGGTAAAACTAGAGTACAATTTTGGAATAGAGATATTTAAATTTAGTTTATTCTGTTGGATTTTAGAAACTCATTCACTATGTTATACGACTTTGCTTATAGGTCTACATAAAAAAAGAAGAAGAAGAAGATTTTATGTGTCTAATTTCAGGTCATTATCAAAAGGTTACATAAAATTAAATTTTAGGCGAAACTTACATGTACATATTATGTTGTTCGAGATTGATTTTTATGTAAATATTATTCCTATGACTATTTGGGACACGATTCATATGCTAATGCTAGGCTATATGTTAGTCAATATAGCCTTTATGCAGCTAATATAAGAGTTTAAATTGTAACAAACTTTTAGTATTTATACATTATTTTGTTCCATTTCAAATACAGTTGGCGAGCTTTGAGATTCTCTTTTTCATGTTTAGACTTATAATTTCAGTATTGATGAAGTAATGATCAACCCCTTTGGGAATTTAGCTTGCTTTTTAGCCTTCCATATTCTTATTTCAAGTTAGGGATATTTTTCACTTGATTATGAAAAATAGACATGGGATTTATCTTTGAAAAAAATTACAAAAACATAACTTGTATTTTTTAATAGTTTTACAAACTTATGATTTATGTTTCCCTTTCTTAACAATTATAGGATTTGTGTTTTACAGCATGTGTTTATGCTAATTGGGAGGTATACATTAGTTTTTGATTAATATGTAATTATTAGTTTAACAAAGTAATATTATAAACAAATGTAATTAGAAAAGATGGCAAAAGACGATTAAATTTGTAGAAAATGAAAAAAGAAAAAAAAACACTTCAAAAAAGAGCAATCATCATAAATTTATCTTTATTGTTCACATATTATGTTAGAGCAAGTGGATCAAATTAAAGTCATAAAGTTTAGTATTAAATTTGAGTTTCACTAAAAGTTTGAAAAATTGACTGGTCTTGCAAGCATTAGGGTTGATAATTTGTGTTATCATGTCTCTCTTATTTTTCGTATCAAAAAATACTAGTGTCCTAAAAAATAACCTATGAATAAACCGATTTATTAATCATGTATAGATACCCTAATATGTCTTGTATTTGAGTTGGACTTGTTTATCACCTCTTTTAATTGTATTTTAAATTTGTTTAAAATTACTTTTTTAAGCTCACAATTCCATAGGGGTTTCTTATTGATAAAATTCTTTTATATTACCTTTAAATTAGTTTTTTTTTTCCTTGCTTGAGGTATCCCCTATTACCATATTTTGGGTTAGCAAATTTTGGGATGAGGAAAAATCCTACAAAAGAAAGTGAAATACTTGTATCAGGGCCAGTCCGGTGCGGTTACCCCGATGCCTAAGTCAGTAAAGAAACTTAGTAGAGTAAGTATGTGAAAAAAGAAGTGTTCGCCCTCTTACAAAGTTTCTTTCTGGTATATATAAATAGTTGTAGTGTTCAAGGTAGTCGTCAGGATAACTGTTAAGGGCATGTGGAAACTTCTTGACTTGACATCTCTTCTCGTATGTAGGAGTAGCAAGCGATTGTGTAATAATAACCCTACTTATGATAATATTCACGCCAAACTTAAATTCAAACCCAAAAGCGTTTCTTATACTCAGCTTTAAATGATATGCATCATATAGGCGGTGCGAATGCCGAGAGAGTTGGTTACTCGGCTTTTCTGCAGAAAAGGTCGAATGTCAGATATAAAAGAAAACTGACTATCAACATTTGCCCCCCAACTCCCCTATTTAAGTAATCGACATAAGGAGTTACATATATTGCACTAAAGGCTGAGTAGGGAGAGATTCTTTAAATTTATGCCGAGTAAAACGAGAAGCAAGGAGATCACATTCCCGTTAAAAGGTCTCCATTTCTAAACTCCCGCTCATTCGAGAAAACAAAAAATTGGAGGCTGAAAATCTATTGCCTAGGTCATTTTTTGTGGCGGCCTAATAATTGTCAGAGAGTTTTTAGTTATCAGATTTCTATTACGAAACATACATCAGCGATTCGCGGGATTACCATATCGGCGTATCATTACTGTTAGAAGTTGATTTACAGTTACGAGGATGAATTGTACTAATATAAAGTAATATTCACAGTTAGAATTGGCTTCTCTAATTGCATCTTAAACTTTCATTCGTTTCCTTATCTTTAACTCGAATTCTTCGATTTGTGTTGTATCATTTCACATAATCATTCAGGTATGGTTCGCAAGTTGCCCTCGACTTGTCCCTTTCAACTCCGAGGCAACGGAAAACTGAGGCCACTTTTCCCCCCCAAATAAGGAGCGAGGTGGCTTATTCTTCGGGGCAGTTCGGTCTACAGCATGGAGAAATGTGGGATATACTTATTCGGATCATCTAGCTCTCTGTAGTAATTATCCCAAAGGATAAGGAAGGGAGGTCCTCAGAAAAGATATCTGTTCAACACAATAGCCTATTTTTAAAAATTCTCCAGATGGAACAGCCAGTTTCGTTGACAAAGTTCTCGTCACAAAATATAATCAATCTAGCGAGATTTTCCTAGGACATGAAACTTGAGGAGGCTAAGAGATAGGGAGGGGTATGCTTCCCAGGGACACGGGCTTCATTTTTACCTTAAATATTTAGATTTTGGGTTGAGCTTCCTTTTTCGGCTTTTGTCAAGGGGTTTTTCAAATTTTTTCATAATCGCGCTGGGGTATGTTCTCACCCCAAAACATATCGGCTTCTGGCGACCTTTGAGATAGTTTGCAAAGAAGTCAAAGTTAGGGCATACATCATTGTTTCAATATTTCTTCGCTATTCAGAGGTAGCCTAAAAGTGGTACTTTACAGTGCGAGGCATGGGCGCAAATTCATGGACAGGTTAGAATCTAAGATTCACAAGTGGCACAATAAGTTTTTTTCAATTTGTATCAGATAAGGACTTGGACTTCTGGACCCAATGGACCGAGCCCTACGTAAAAAGATATAGATCTGATGCTAAATGATGTGGCAGTAGTGAAGAAAATTCAATAGAGAAGGAGAAACAAAATATTTTTTTAGGATGTCGAGAGAATTATTTCGATGTTACAAAAAAAAAGAGAACTAATATTTTCTAAAAAGAAGGTAGGCCCAAAGTGGTTCCGCCGTACCCAGTAAAGCCACGAAGAAAGCCGTTCTGGGACCTAAGGGGAGAATAGTGAACTTTGAGCCTTACTTGGTACGAAAAAGGGTAAATTCATACTTTTTTTCATGTTTATATTAATCGGTGTACTTGTGTTATAGATTTGGGTACTGAAGAGATGAATCCGGTAAAGCTACTAGCTCAGGCCAAGGCAAAAAAATCTAAGGCTGATAAGGGGCGGACCACTTTAGCGGGCTACCACTGGCTTGTTTTAGCAAAGAAACCAGCAAAAAAAGCTGTAGTGAAGCAGATGGTTGCGTAGAAGATCTCCGTCCTGCGAAAGGTTTAAAGTAGAATGAGCAAACATAATTTGAACGGGGGTTTTTTGTTCTGAGGAACCTCCGGTCATGATTATTCAAACTTCTGACGAGTTAACGAATGGTAAGCGTCGAGAGATACAAACCTGGCGAAGAGGATGAAAATGCCATTGTTGCAGAAGGCTCATAATTGGCAATCGTGGTGACTTGAAGTAGTGACAAAAGATAGGGAAAGGGGTCGTTAGCCTACCACCTATCAAGAAGTCCCAAGGGCTTAGACGAAAGGGTAAAGGAGGCTATGCGTTCCAAATCTTTAAGCATTAGTAGCACTGAATTTCATCCCAGTAAACGAGGTCAGCAAGTATTTCATCCCTTACTGGAGCCCCCAATTTTTGGACACCGACTTGACCCTGGGAGACATGACGAGATCTTTAGCTTTTTAAAGGAAGGGATTACCTTCCGAAAAACAAAGATATCACCAGAATGATGTTGATAGGGTCGACTGTTGCAATAAAGCTCTTATCGCGGCTAAATTTACGATGTGAGTATCTATGACCATTGCTTTTGATTATCGAATTCATTCGGGTAACTAACACATTTTCTTTTTCAGATGAGCAAACCATCTTCTGACAACATTGGACGAGGCAGACAAAGAGGGAAGGAAAGCGATATTTCAGCTGTATGTGTAATACCAAATCACTTTTGATAGAATCGAATGGATTTGCTGCAAAAAGTTGAAGATGCATACAATGCATCAAAGGCCCAGACTATTACTGTCAAGAATGTAGGGATTAGGGCTGAGATGGAGGCAAGAAGTTTAAAGAGGAACTTACTATCGAGAAATTAGCAATGACCTTTCCACTGATGAAATCTTAGCCTAAAGGCCAAAATAGAAGAACAGTACAAGAGTGGGAAAGCCGGGAAAGAGGAGTTGCAGAAGAAAAAAAAAGAGTGCTGAGGCTTGGGCTGAAGTATTTGCATAATGAAGATAAGCTCAAGTGTAGATAAAGGATTGGGAGGCCAATAACTCAAACTTACAGAACCTTGTTGCCGAGTTAAAGGAGGCTGTGAGGAAGGGGCCATTTGTTAAAGAGGCTCTCAATATAGTTACTCCCAGTCGGTAATACGAGAAGTTCTACGTAAAAAAATTGTTGAAGGGAGTTCAAGCGGCAAGGGGAAGAGGTCTTGAAGTTCATCTCGATTATGATCTCTTGTGTCTCGACTTTGCTAACATCGACGACAAAGTTAGTAGTGCTGATGAGATGAAGGCGGACGAGACAGGTGTAAGGTATGGATCAAGTGTAATGAAGCTCATGCTGAAGAAGTTGCTTACTTCGAGAACTCAGTTGTTGAGGAAGCCCCAGCTAATGATTTAAGAATTACTTTTGTTGATTCTAAAGATAGGCCATAGGACTTTTTGTATTGGCATAACTACATTGTGTAATTATTAATTGGAATGTAATAAGGTAATGCGAGTTCTTACAACATTTAATTTTACATACGCACTTTCTCAGTTTGCATGGTATATGTATGTTGCTTTGCAATCTCATTCACCGGCATGTTTTATTTTTTACGCTACTTTTTCCCTTGGCATTTTTTATTTTACAAAAAACTATCTCTCGACATATTTTTTTTCACATGCCAAATTTTTCTTTTAGCATGTTTATTTCACACCATTTGTTTCTTGGCATGTTTTATTTCATACGCCATTTTCCCCTAGCGTATTTTATTTCACATACCATATATTTTCGGCATGTTTTATTACACACCTTTTGTTTCTTAACATGTTTTTTTTTCATACGCTCAACTATCTCTCGGCATGTTTTTATTTCAATACCCATCGTTTTTATACTTTTCATTAACCATTTGAGGAGTAGACCAACCACATTACTCGGCCTTTAAGGTTAATTTATATAGGTTGTTAACTGAGTTAGGCTAGAAACCTTAATCAGTTCGTTTGCCATGTAGGTGGAACTCTTTAGTTTGGCAATGTAACAAAATTTTGATCAAACTTCAAATATATAATTATCGTAAATAAGTATTGATCTTACAGACATGTTGACTGCCGCCAATGATAGACGGCAAAAATCATCCCGCATTAATTTGGAAAAAAAAAATTTCAGATTCTCAGCGTTCTAAGCTCGAGAGGATGATGAACCCATCTAACCTTTCTAATCGGTGGGCCCTCTCGCTAATGACTTCCCGGATGCTAACCAGATCATCTCAATTCCTCGTCGAGCTTTCATTAATTTGCTTGTACCCGGTTGCTTTTATTTTACAGCTTTACCAGATCTTCGAATTGGAAAAACCTTATGTTTCACTTTCTAATTGTAGTATCTTACTGCTCTATGCTAGTACGTCGTGACCTTAGCTCTTGCAATGTCTCGAATTTCCTTAATAATGTCCAGATTTGTTGTCAATCTAACTCGATTGAGTATAACATCAAAATTATGCATCCGTAGATTGGGCAATTCCAGCTAAAATTAAACAATACGGCTTCAATGCTGTAAGCCAACTTAAATGGGGGTCTTCCTATTACAATTTTATGAGTGGTCCTATTTTCCCCATAGGATGTTTAGTAGTTCATCGAGCTATTCCCCTTGACTTGATTCACTTTTCGTTTTAAGCTGTGTAATTGATGTTGTTTACGGCCTCGACTTATCCATTTGTTGAGGGTGCGCTATGACGTATATTTTTTTGGAGCCGAATGTCGTACCTCTCACAAAATGACCAGAACTTAAAACTAACGTGTAGAGAACTCCAAGTCTTGATATGATGGAGTTGAATACAAAAAGTTTTCTTTTTTCTGCTTAGTAATTTTTGGGCCATAGCCTCTGCCTCAACCTATTTGGTAAAGTAGTCAATAGTGACAATGACTAATTGGTGCTAGGTGGTAGACTTCAAAATGGGTCTGAGATATCTAGTCCTCATTAGGCGAAAGGGCCCAAAGGGGTTTAAATTAGGCTACATAGCTTAGTTGTAGGTACGTTGCTCAACGACTCGTGCTTTTAGCATTAAGGACATTGCTGGACAACGTTCTTTGCATCTTCTCTCATAATCGGCCAATAATAGCTGAGTCGCATTGCTCGAATGTATAATGTTTGCAACTTTACATTATTACTGCATATGCCGCCATATAGTTCAGATAACACCCCTTTAGGTATCCCCCAGAACGGGCATCGAAGGTAAGGTTGAGATACGCCGCTTATATAGTTGATTGTCAATCGGCATGTAGTTTGTAGCTGGTAAGCCAATTTTTACGCCTCCTTTTTATCATCAGGGACGGTACCCATCTTTTAAATAATTTACTAGGGAAACCCATTTTATGATTTTTCTCTTGGGCAAGGAGCTAACTTATAGCTCTATGAGAGATTGGGTAAACTTTTTTATAAGAGAATACTCTATGAAAAGTTCTTATTCAGCTTAGGGAATTTTCATACTGGCCAACTTTGACAACTTATCGGTTCCTGCTTCTAGGAATTTTGTTAACGGAGAATGATAGGAATTCTTCTACGAGCGTTTGTATTTCTAAGAAGTACTTGTCATCTCTTCTTTTTTTGTTGCGTAACTTCCGATGGGCCTAATTTACATCAACTGGGAATCAGAGAACACTTCAAGTTTTTCAGCACCAATTTCTTTCGCTAATTTCAATTAGTGGATTAGAGCTTCGTATTTTTGCTTCATTATTACTGGCTGGAATCAAATTCAGAGTTGTGATGGATTTTGACATTTGGCCCTTGAAGGACTAGGATTACACGTTTTCTTTTCTGTTGAAGAACCATCGACAAAAAAAACTAGATAGGTTCTTGCAAATTCCATAGAGTCTTTCCCCTCCCGTAAACTCGATAAACAAAATCCACCAATATTTTGGTTTTTAGTGCCATTTAGGTTTATATTGCCACCATGGGCACTAAACTCTAAGACTATTTATATCTTCCCGAGAAATTAGAGCGTTGCGATGCTTGCTGCAATGCTTCATTT
>JAMXBC010000678.1:0-15572 GCA_024138005.1 Lumnitzera racemosa | reverse complement strand
AGCCCTCCGTCCAAACTTATTGAGCTGGGGTTTGGGCTACATCCCTATGACATCGTGCAAGGTAGTAAGGGGGCCGGCCCCAAACTACTCTGAAGCTGGGCAACTGTGGATTTTGGGGAGGAAAAAAAATTTTAAAGGAACGAAAAAAATTTTTTTAAAAGGTTTTCAAGCTTTTACTTTAAAACTTCTCATTTTTTTTAATAATGTAAAAACCCTAGGAAATATATTTCGGAAAAAAACATTGAAAAACCGAAAATTATATCCCCTAAATTGTAGGAAAAATTTTATTTTTCCCTTACTGTCTTAGGGGAAATTTGATTTTTTTTAAAAATTACAAACTTTTTTACTTAAAAAAGGGTTTAGTGTTGCCCGCCTTGTGTAGATAGGTTAATTATAAGGCAACTTCTATTTTAGGGGGGTTTTTACACGGAGGGGTTTTTACAACTCTCCCGCTTCAGGGGGGTGCTTTAAGGTACTTTTTGAGGGTGCGTAATGAGGATTTTAGGATCTTTTTGGGAAACGGGTTCTAGCATTGTCCTAGAGAAAAGCTTAGCAAAGGTGGGGATAAAAAAAGTGTACTAAAAATTTTTATGGATTCGGTGTTATTTTAAAAAAAAGGGGCCCAAAGGTAGAGCAAAGGCCATGGGGGAAAAAAACAGGGCCCTTGGGAAAAAATAAAGATTGAGAAAAATTTTTTCTATAAAGCAAAAAAATTTTTCATTTTTTATGCCCCTTCTTTTAACTTTTTTTAAATTAGTATTTAAAAATTGTATAATGGTTGTATGATAGAAAGTTAAAAATTTAAGGCCCCCCCCAATTTATGGGGGGAAAAAAAAGGATAAACTTCCCAAACGTAAGGAATACCATAAATCAAAAACATGGGTCATCTTGTTTTTTTCAAAAGGGCCCTTTTATAAATAAAGGTAAGTCGCCTAAAAAAATTTTTTAAAGTTAAACCATTTTGTTACATTACTTTTATATGTTTTACCCAAATAGGAGAGGGGCAATAGCTACATCTTAAGAATTATTTAAGGGTTATTGGGGCCTATTTTTAAAAAGGGGCTTTTTATATTTTGGTATTTTAAATACATAAAGGGGAATTCTTTATCAAATAGTGGTCCTTTTTTTTTTGGGTTTAAAAATCCTTTTTTTTATATTTGGAAAATTGAAAATTGGGAAAAGGGTTTTTAGTCTCTTAAAATGTTGTTATATTTATCAACGACAAAAATATAAAGAATAAAATGACATCACAATGATATCATATAAATTTTTTAAAAAAATTTTAGAGAATTCAACTATTGATTTTTTAAAATTGGGGGAAAAAGAAAATGAAAAGACCCAAATTTCCCTTGACAATGAAGTTAGCTAACCCATTTTTCCCTTTTGTTTTTGTATAAGGTAATAGACTTACGCAAGGCAAATTTCCCAAAAACGTGAATTGGTTTAACTCAAAAATTATTTGGGCTTGAATGTTTTAAACCCGGTCAGTGTGAACCGGGGACTAACCCCCCCTCAAATTAACAGGTCAATTCGACCAATTTACCCCCTTTTAAAAAAAAAAAAAGAGGAGAAAGAGAAAAGGGGGCCCCAATAAGTCAAAAAAAAAATAATCAAATGATTTCCCCTTTGGGTCAGGGGCATGTTAAAGTTATTTTTTTTTACAAATGGTGAAGGAAAATTTTTTTTAAAAACAATAACATAAAATAATTATAGTTTAAAGGATATAAGTTAATTATGTGTTAAAGTAGTCAAAAAATTAAAATTTTAAAATTTTAACATATGCTCTTTTTGTAAAAAATTTATAAAATTTTTAAAGACTTAAAATAAGGAAAAGATAAAAAAATGAGGGGAAAAAAAAAAAAGGTTAAATCACTTTAAAGGGTCAAAAATTTTTTTAAAAAAATTAAAAAATTATTAAGAATTAAAAACATTAAAAAAAATTTGGGTTATTGGGAAATTTTTTAATATTTTAAAAAAAATAAATTATTAAAATTAATAAAAATTAAAATTTTAAATAATAAAAAAAAAGGGGTTAAGGGGTTTGAATCAACTCGGAACCGTACCACCCCCCCCCCTTGG
Organism: Lumnitzera racemosa; assembly: GCA_024138005.1. Lineage (NCBI taxonomy): Eukaryota > Viridiplantae > Streptophyta > Magnoliopsida > Myrtales > Combretaceae > Lumnitzera > Lumnitzera racemosa. The sequence goes on along the minus strand of JAMXBC010000678.1, from coordinate 13,493 downwards.
GGCCAGTTAGGGTTTCCCAACCTTTGTTTAAAGGCTCATGAAGACATTTTCAAAAACTAACCCGGCTCGTTGGTCTTTTAAAACTATATTTTTGTAAAAATAAAAAAGGGATAACTTATATACAATTTGCATTATTTGGGACAAAATTTTAGTACTTATTGTTATATGTTTTTCATTAAAAAATTTGCAAATAAAAATTTCACCATTTTTAATTTAAATTTCTTTACATTTGCCATTTTCAAATTTTCCGCACACAAAAAAGGTGCATCTTTCCCAAATTTTTACATAAAAAAAAGAATAAATTAATGGACCCTTAAAAGAGGCATCCAAATGCATCACATCCCGTACTACTTTTAATTTTTTAAATAATCTTTGGATGTATGTGATGAGTTTAAGCTTTATTAATCTTCAAAAAAATTAAAAATTTTTTTTTAATTGATGTTTGACCCCAAAAGGAGAGCTCATAAAATATTCTATCCCGGTTTACCCCAACTCTTTTGGTAAAGCTAGAGAGGGGCAAAAAGTCGGCTTAACCCTGAACCAGCTTAGAATGTTGGTTTCCCCAAGCTTTATTCCAGCGGGACCCAGGGTTTTGGGCCTATGAGGGGGGAGGAGCGTAATTTTTGGGGCGATTGGGCCCCTTAAAAACTTTTTTTTTAATTTTTTTAAATTTTTTAAAAAACTTTTAAAAATTTTCTAAAAATGTGATTTCATTTTTTTTTTTTTTTTAAAATTGATTAATTGATTAAAAATTTTTTTTATTTTTTATTAATTTTGATTAATATGTTTCCCAAAATTTTTTTCCATTTTTTTCTTAAATTTTATTTTTTTCCTGGGTTTCAAACCCCTTAATATTTAAAAATTTTTAAAAAAAAGGACTTTTAAACTTAAATTAAATTTTAATTATAAATTAGGTTATGATATTTTTTTTAAAAATTCCCTTTCCCGAATCTTAAATAAAGTAGTTTTGATATGAAATAACTTATTATTTTTATCTAATTTTTTTTTCCAAATTTAGTAGCCCCCCCCTTTCCTCTTTCTTTTTTTTTTTTTTAAGTTTGCAAATCGGACTGAGCTGATCATCGATTCAAGGGGTGGGTTGGCTTGCCCAATTTCGTGACCCGCCGGTTTTTGAGCAATTTTGCCGGGCCCTTTTCATAGAAAAGGGTTTAAAGGAGATCGATTCAAAAATTTCAAAACCCTTTCCTTTTCAGGTCTAGGAAAGGCCATGTTGTCCCTACTACCCATTGAGAATGGATTTGAGAAAGGCAAATATATAGGATTTGGTTACAACTATATTGGGAATTTCAGTATAATTTTCAATTTAAAACCCTAAGTATTGAAAGTTAAAAGGGAAAAGTTTTAGGTGTAAAAAATTTTATAAATTTATTTTTTTTCTTTTAATCTTTGTTTAAATAAGAAAAGTTTTAATAGTATTACCAAGTTTAGGGGAAGTTTTTTTGAAAAAACTCTTTAAAATTTTTACAACAGGGAAATATATTTTTAATGGAAAATTTTTTTAAAAGATATTACCATTATGTTTTTTAAAAATATAATTTAAATACAATATTAAAAAATAACTTTATCCGAAAATTAAAAATAAAGTTTTTAAAAAACTCTGCGAAAACGAGTATTTTTAAAACGGTATTTACTTCTTGTTCCCGATATTATAATCCTCTTTAATTAATTAAGACCCAAAACTAGTCCCCATGGCGAAAAAATAAAAAATTAAAAATTTGTTTTTATCGACGAACGCGATCAAATTTTGAATTGCATCTGAATTATTGCGTTTCCCATTACGTTTTACTACACTATAACATGAAGGGGTCTCATGCAAAAAGATGAATTCTTGTGCATGCGGGGTTTAAATTTTGATGCCGCAAATGTTGTGATGCTAAGTTTTATTTTTGCCCTTGAAGGGGGGGTTTGGGGTGCTAGAACGAGTTAAAACGTCACGTTTATCTACAAAAAGGAGGGTTTGAAAGACTTTACTTGCATATTTTAAATTTTTTTTTTGAATTTCGTCGTTTTTTAAGGGAAATAGAATCGCTTATCTAATAAGATTATATCCTTTTAAAAATTTTGTTTTTTTTTTTAAGGAAAAAAAAAAAGCCCCCATAAGGGGGGCCTTTTTTGGGGGACCCCTTCTACTCCCTTAATTGTCATTTTTACCCCAATATTTTTATGAACAAGCTTTGTTTTTAATTAAAAAAATTTTTAAGGAAATAACGGTCATAGCATAACTTTTCAAGGTTTAAATATACTTTTTTTTTTAAAAAAATATAACTTGTTAATAAAAATTTAAAATTTCTTTTAAAGCGGATAAATCAAATTGTTTAAAAATCAAAGATAAAAAAAAAAAAAAAAAACTTTTACAAAAAATGTTTTAAAGAAAATTATAAAAGGGATTTGCTTTTATTTATCGAAAAAAATGAAAATATGGGATGATATAAAGATTGGAAGAAACAATTTGCTCCATTTTTTTTAAACCCAAATTTTTTTTCAGGCTGCTGAAAATGTTAGCTATACACATCCCCCACGCTGGCCCCCTAGAAACCCAATCCAATCGAACTTTTTAAATTATTTTAAAAACCAAACTCCTCTAAAAGAGGTCGACCCCAAAAAAAAAAGAAAACGCCCTTCTTTTAAAAAAACCAAAAAAAAAAGCACCGAGGGACATTCCAAAAAACCTTTATGATAAGGAGGGCCCTTTAAAATTTCGAAAGGGGGATAAAAAAAGGGAAAATCTTGGAATAGGGAAAGAAAATTAAATAGTTTATTTTTCCCCGCCCTTTGAAACATTTAAAATCCTTAGGCAAATTTCATCACCTCATGGAAAATTTAAGAATAACATATAAAAGCCCCACCAAGGTTCAAAAAATGGCCCTTATCCCTCCCCATAGAATCCCTAAATCTATCATCTCGCTCGTAAGAAAAGGTTTCTTTTTATTTACCCCATATCTTTTGTTGTAAAAATTTTTGGAATTGTTTTACTTTTTTTGTAACCCCAATTTAAAACTAGTGAAACCATAATGTGAAATCGATTCCCGATTTGTATGTAAAATGGGTTTAACTTCTAGTAGGTTTACATTTTACCCATAACAACCCAAAAACAAAAATTTGTTTACAACAACATCCCAATTTTTAGGCTATTTTAGACACCTTGGTTTCATGGGACATTTTATTGTGTTTTACATTTTGTAGGTTAAAAAAGTCTTTGTTTTTCCTTGTGGTTAAAATTACAAAACCCAAACTAATCTATAAGTATTTCCTGGGACCTTTTTTGAATTTTTATAATTAACCTCAATAATATAATCAATTTTTAAAAATTTGTTTCAAAATATTTTTCAATTTATACAAAAATATATCTACGGGCTTTTTCGTCATGTTGTAAATTTTATTCCTCTTTTCACCCTTTTTGAAAAATAAAATTTAGAAAGATATATACTTGTTTTGATGAAACCAAAAAAAATTTTGAAATTTTTACATAAGTTAAAAATTTTTTTTATTAAAATGTCTAGAAAAAAAGAGCGAATATTTAAAATCAACAAAAAATTTTTAAAAATTTTGTACTTTTCCCAAAAATGGGCACAATGAAAAAATAAGTATTTTGGGACTTTTTTAAAAAAATTTTTTCAAAAAAATTTGTTTGTGGGACTATCTTTAAAAAATATAATTTTATATAAAAATTTTTTTACATAACATTGTAACAGGTGTTTTTTAATAGTGTTAAAAAGAATGAAATTAAAACCCCCTCATTTGTTTTTTCCGTTGCATTGTTTTTTTAGGGCCCAAAAAGTATGATTTAAAAGGAAAAACATGGAAGGCCAAAGAGAAAAAGGAAAAAATTTGATTTGTCAACTTTGAATGCACCAACTAAAAAGGCCAAAATGCAAATGGCCCTTATTGTGGGGCCCCAAGGCTGCATGCCCTTTTCCCTAGGCCCCCTTGATTTGCATACAATCCACCAACAGAAACAAGATTGCATTTTTTTGTTTATCTTTTTCATGTGTCTATCGCGCCCTAGTTCGGGAAAGTTGAGATTCCCTATTTTCCCTACGTATTTTTTCTGCTATTTTGGGAAAGGGGCAAAAGTTTAAAAAAGACATGAAGGGTAATTAATCCTGGGGGTGATGTAAAGGGGTTTTTCCCGGCCCTTTCAAAACCCAAAATTTATTCCCGGGAAAGAATGTTATAAAAAATCCCCGTTCCTATTGGATCTACTATTTTTCGAAAAAAGTAAATTTATATCCTATTTTTGGAAAACCCCCTTCTATAAAGTTATTAAAACCTTATAAAAAAACCCCATAAGTTTTTATATTCCCATTATAAAAATTGTCCCTTAGAATTGAAACTAGTTTTTATAAAGGGACAAAAACGAGTAAAAAAAAGAATAAAGTTTGAAAAAATTTTAAAAAAAGTTAAAGTTACACTTATTGACTTATACCTTAGTGTAGTAGATTCACTAGTATAGAATTTGATGGGCTAATAGCCGCTAACAATGGTGGATTGCCCAAAAAAAAACCCCAATGTTTTAGGGGGGGGGGCCCAAAAAAAGCCCTTTTTTCACTTAAGTTTGTGATGAGAGTTTTTAAAAACTGAAAGAATATGGGGAGAGAGAAAAAAGGTTTAAAAAGGGGGTTCCTAAGGAACAATCCCTTTACCCATTTCTTCCCCTTAAATAAGGGTACTTTAAATTTTTTGGCCACAAAGATATTGGGGGGAAAAAAGGTAAAAATTTAAATATAAGGGGTAGTACTATAAGGGAAAGAGGGAAAAAACTTTCCATTTTGTGGTTGGTAGAAGCTTTAAAGGTCGAGTTCACTCAGCATAGAAACCCCCTACAGCTGGTGGCTTGACCTCTAAGCCCTGTATCATAAGGGCATTTAGCATTTTTAAAGAGGAAAGAGGGAAAAAGGGGGAGGAGATGGCAAGGGTTGATTTTGCTAAGCAAAGCGCCTTGCAGGGGTTGAAACAAAGGTTGGGGGTAATTTTTCTTTTGGTTTTGAAGGGTGAAACATTGAGTTTGGATCTTTGAAAGGGAAACTCAAGTTTCTAAGCTTGGTTCGAGAGCTCTTGAGGTTTAGTTTTTTAAAGGGGAAATTGGCCCCTTTAATCATGTGCCCCCAAAAGGGGGGGTTCGGGGGGCCCCTAAGTATTCAGGAGTTATTCAAAATCTTCGTCCGTATTGGAAAACTTAAGGGGGTTAGTGTTGGTGCCCCATCCCAAATATATTTGTTTCTTGATTTTGGGGAATTTACCTAAAAAAAGGCAAAAGAGGGGGTTCTTAAGTAGGTTAGTTAAGTTTGTTCACTTGGGCCTTTAGGCCCTTTAAATAAAAGGGGAACTGTTAACATAAAAAAAAAATTCATTTAAAATACTTGATTCACTTGTTTTTGGGCCCCTAAAATTTTTGGGGGTTTCTCAAAAATTCCTTGAGGGTTCTTTTCCTTTGTTCGGGTTTAAATTTTAGCAAGTCAGGTTTTCAGTTCCTTTCTTGGTTTAAACCCCACAAGTTTGCTCGAAACAAGTTTATACTATTGGGGGCGGTTTATGAGTGGTTTTGAAATTTCCCGTTTTAGTGCCTTTCTTCCCTTTTGGGCGGCTCGAAATTTCCTCATCGAGCGTTTGATGTCCAAAATTTCCAAGACTTCCCAAATTTATTTCTTCAACCTGCTTATGAATCGAAATTTAGTTTGGTTTCCCCCGGTCTACGAAAAATTTCATTAGATTATCAACAACTGGAATTCCCCTTTAAAAAAAAGTGTCCCCACTCGATCTCCTTTCCAGGGTTTTTGCCGTCTTTTGAAAACATCCTGTAAAATAATTGCTCAGCCCCAAAATTTCTCCGTGTGGGCTTTTCATATCCTCCTAAAATCCTAATTTTTCTCGTTCTCTTTCCTTTTTTTGGTAGTTGTAAGTTTATCCACCAAAGGTAGCCTTTAAACCCAAAAAAATCAAACACAGTTTAAATCTAACTTTTTCATTTTCGGGACTTCGTGGATTCAAACTACTTTTTTATCTTATCTACCCCAAATTTTTGTAGTCCCAGCATCATCATTCCCAAAAAAACTTGGAAAAAACATATCCTTAGAAATTGGAATTCCCTAAACCTTTAATTAAACTTATAAATTTAACCCTTTTAAACATTGGGGAGGAAATAAGTATCTTAAAAATTTTCCCAAGTTGAAAAAAAGAACATAAAATGAAAAAATTTAAATAAAATTTTTAAAATTTGGAACTTTTTTAAAGAAATTTAAAGACCCATTTATGATTTGGAAACCTAATCATTCAAGGGAAAACCCCAATCCCTTAAAACGGTTTCTTTTAAAAATTTTAAAACCCAAAATTAAAAAGAATTTTAAACATCAAACATAAAAAATTTTTTTAAAACCTTTTAAAATTATTTTAAAACTTAAAAAAATTATTAAAAATAAAAAAAAAAATTTTTGTTTAAATTTGTGAAATCATAAAAAATTTATTTAAGAAAAAGAATCAAGGGGTTATTTTAAGTAATAATAAAAAACAAAAAAAAATAGTTAAAAAAATAAATTAATAAATTTTCAAAAAATTTTTTTTATTATGTACATAAGTAGTCCTACCCAAAATGTTTTAATAATAAATATATTTTAAAAAAATTTTTCCCTTTTTTTTTTAAAAACAAACGTATGATTTTTATATATATTTGTTTTATAATTTAAAACCAAAATTCTTAAATAATTAAGTCAATTCAACCTTTTAAAAAAATTTTATGAAATCTTTAGTTAAGATCTCTTCACTCTTCTCCCTCTCTTATTCCCAATAACTCAGTCGGGGGTGGATTAATTTTAAAAAATTTATACGGGGAATTTTAGGGTTTTATTTCATTTCCCAATGGAGAAAATGTTTAAAGTTGCAATGGGTTTTTCAGTTTCAATATTAAAAAACATTATTCCAAGTAAGCAAATTTCAAAAAATGATTAGAGTTAAAAAATTAGGGAAAAAAAAAAAAAAAAAAAGGGAAAAGCTAAATATTGAAAATATTTCTCATTAAAAATAGTTTTTTCTATGGGGGCATGCAAATAGAAAAAATTTCAAAATCACCAAAGATATAACCCAAACCCGGGTATGTATTTTAAAATGCTATAATAGATACCGTTATTAAAATCTCCATAAATTAAAACAAACCCGTGGACGAATTTGCAGACTGGTTAAAGAATCGAAACAATGAAATCCATAATTGGTTTAGGAAAAAATATCAGCCCTTTTTTCTTGGTTAGAAGGAATATTTTTTAAGGAAGCAATTGATGTTCAAATTCATTAAGCTTAATTTCAAACCATGAAGAAAGAGGGTTCGCAAAAACATTGTTTTTGACGGGCAGTTTAAAGGGTTTTAAAGTTTAATAGCACAATTTCCCCATTGCCAAAAACCAAAAAAAAAAAAAAAAAAAAAAAAAAATTTTTAATATTACACGTGCCCCTTCCTTATGATATTAAAATTTATATTTTTTTATTTTATAAATTTTTTTGATATTTTCCAAATTTAAACTTAATTAAGGACGATGTGCCCGTTTTTTTGTAATTAGGGGTTTTGATTACACCCAAAAAAAAGAAAAAACCCCGCGGTAGAAAAATCGGTTCTGGAAAAAGGGCTTAATAAAAAACTGAGTCGGCCAAAATAAAAAGATTTTTTCACATTTTTTGTGGTCCCGGTTTTTTGCATTAAAATCTAAAAATTTTATGGGGTTTTTTTTTTAAAAACCCACATCCCCAAAAAAAAGCATAGGAAAAAGGTTCTTATGAGGAAAAACCTTTTTCCCATCTCAAATCATTTGGGTTTAAAGGTTTTGGTAGAAAGTAAACGGAAAAAATTTCTTATGAAAACCAACTTAAAGTTAAATATTTTCTTTCGAGTAAAATTTAAACCCTTCTTTTTTAATCTAGGCAATGGGTGAATTTGGTTTTAAAGTTTTGGAAGTCCCCTTTTTTCAAGTTTTCAACTATAAAGGGAATGTTCGGATTAATTTTATATAGAATTAAAAGTCAAGGGGGTTTAAAAAAATTTAAACCCATTTTTCTAAAAAAATACGGACGAGGGCTGCCAAAACTTTTTTTTGTATAATTATCCCGGGGCTTCATTAACCCTCTTGGGGGGGTTTTTATTTAATCAAATTTTTCTATGGGGGAAAATTTTTTTTAAGCCCATTATTTATATGATGTTGGGAAAACCAAAATGATTTGGCAACATAATCCCCCTATGTTTTGTCCACATGTTTTTGAAGGTCCAAAGCAATGACCGTGCATGGGTTATTTTGATTTTCCCTTTTCCCAGTACTGTCGGCTTGGTTTAATTATCATTTTTACCCTCTTATTTCAATTTTTGTTAATTCCCTTGATTTCATTTTATACAAAAAATGGAGTTTCTTTTTAAAAAAAAATTTTTTTTATTGATTTTAAATTTATCATTTTGGTCCCTTTGTTTTAAATTTTTTCTTACCATTTTTATTAAAAAAAAGGGAAATTTTTTTTTTTATTTTAACCCAAAGGAAAAAATAATAAAAAAGATTAAAGGGCATTTTCTTTCCCCCAAAAAGGGGGGATTTAAACATGCATTTTAAAAATTTAAAGGGTTTGCTATATGAAGTAGATAAAAAAGGAAAATATCTGCAATTTACTCACAAATTTTTTTTTTTTTCCTTCAAAAAACTATAGCATAAATACTGCAAAAAATATAGGCTTTTTTTAGTCATTAACAAAGCCCCGAGGAATCCATTAATAGATTTTTTTATTATGGGTTTCCCAAAAGGGGTAACAAGGGGTGGAAAAAAAAAATTTTTTATGTTTTTTTTTTAAAATAAAATTTTACGATTTATAAAGAAGCAAGTGGGAAAAGAAAATTAGAAGGGTCCCCCCTAATGGAATTTTTAAAACAACCTTTTTAAACCCCCAAAAAAGAGATATTGGTTTGGCCCCTAATAAAAATCTTTTTTTTGCCAATAATTTAAATGATGTTAGATCCTAAATAAAAAATAAATTTTAGAAAAAAAATTTAATTTTTTCCCCCTAATGCTAATGCTCGTTAAGGCCCAATAATAAAAGCCAAAAATTTGGGAATTCTTTTTTAAATTTATTCTTACATGTAAAGGTAAATCAAAAAAAAAGTTTTTTCCCTAACATTTGGGTATGGGGGAAAAAAAAAAATAAAAAAAAAAAATGAAAGTTTGTAAATAAAATAAATGACGTTAAAAAAATATTAATAAAATTTTTATTTCCAAATTTTAATTGATATTTTTTAAAAAAAAAAAAAAACATTTTCCCCATTAATAATTTAAAAATTTTAATTTTTTTTTTTTCCCCCAAAAATCCATTAAACCCCCCGTGGGAAACCACCCCCCCGCTGCCTCCCCCCCCCCTTATCATTTTCCTTTTTTTGGGTTTTTTTAAATGTCTATCCCCCCATCCAAAAATTTCCCAAACCCCCCAAACCAAGGGAGGGGAAAGGGTATTGATTTGTTGTTTTAGGGAATATTTTTGTATCATTTTTTTTAAAAAAACCCCCCGTTTGAAATAAAAAAGACCAAAAAAAAATGGGAAAAATTTAAAAAATACACAATAGATCAAAAAAAAAATATGCAAAAAGACAAAATAACAAATCAAAAAGGGAAAAATCTTTTGACCCCAAAAAAAAAAGGGCCCTTGCCACCCTTTTTTACCTATATTGCTAGTATAAAAGGGCATCTTCAAGGGCAGTTAAAATCACATTGGCCCCCTAGAAGAATTTAATTCGGGAAATTTGGAAAACCTTCGATGGGCCCTTTTCTACTTATCCTTTTCAAACTGTTATCTGCCCCTTTCCCTAGGCTATCAGCCCAAATTTTTACCCGAGGACTAAATTTTCCCCAGCACCAAAAGTTTGGGTTCCCTGGGTTGGGCAGGGGGTTGTAGACGCAACCAATAAAATTTTCATCCAAAAAACCGAATTCATAAAGATTCATTCGGGATTAAAAGGGTTTTCCCGAAAAAATGCCCACAAGAACTCTCGGGTTATGCAAAACAAAAAATCCCAAACAAACCCCATGGAGTTTGGGTAAAAATTGGGATTTTTCCATCAGTCCCCAAAAGGGCCCCCCTCGAACTGCATCGGTGCAGTCGGTGAAGCAGTCCTTAAAGGGGGGGATTTGGGGCCCCGGCCGAGAGGAGGGGGGAAATAAAATGGGATTGTGTTTAGAATATGGAAGATCGGTTTTGACCGCTAGGCCCGGCCGGGGTTTGAAAAGCAATGAAGGTCTTTAAAAGGGGCCCGGAAATTTGCGTCCAGAAAAGAGCAAAATACAGAGGGGGGGAAATGCCCGCATTTATGATGAAACCCCTTGCATGGGTTTGGGTTCAAAGGGAAGGGTTTTCGGTTTGATTTTGGGGAAAATTTATAAAAGCACCATTAGAAAACAAAAAACGGAAAAAGGGTTTCTCCGTTAAATAGCAAAGCTTTGGCTTCATCAAAAAAACTTTTTAATTGTCGGAAATTCCCATTTTAGTCCCCCAGGGAAATTTAGCTTTAGGCAAAATAGTCAAGGGGTTCTTTAAAAGTATTTTAAACAAGTACGGGGGGAAATTTGCAGAGTTCCCCCTCTCGGGCCAAAATTTTTCTATATTGTAATAGGAAAAAAAAAAAAAGAAGAAGAAGAAGAAAAAAAGGGAAAAAAGATATAAAACCCCCCAATTTAGTTGGGAAAATTCCCCCCCCCCAGAAAATCAAAATTTCAAACCAAATTTAAAAATTTTCCAAATTTTTTGAAAGCAATAGGTTAAAAGTGTTTTCGCATGTGACTTTGCCCCAAAGATTTTTTGCCCTTTTCACAATCTCTCCAAAAAAGGGGGGGGAAATTTAAATTTTTTTAAACAAACCCATAATAAGGGTTTTTTCATAAAATTTTGTTAAAGTCAAATAAAAAAATTGAGAAGGGCCCCAAATTAGTGTGTGTTTATTTATGAAAAAGTTTTTTTCGATTTTTTTTTTTTTTTTTTTTTTTTGGGATTCATTAAATCAAATTTTTTGCATTAAAAAAAATATTATTATAGTAATCTTGGGAAGTCGTTAGATATTGATTGTTTATATTAATTAGTACTGATGAAAGGAAAAAAGAGTAATTAGTCACGGTGATAATATTAGTAAAAAACGAGAATTCAAAAATGCTAGTGAAAATCAAGAAAACTAATTTTTCTTTCAGAAATCACTGTTATCCATTAACATTTCCTTTTATAATTAACAACACCAAGCAGTTGGTTGCAAGCTTCGCTTTCCACATTAACTATTATTTAAAAAGAGTACTATTAAAGTAGTAGTGATGAACATGTCCATTCAACCTGCCTTACGACATGAGCGAAGTCATAATGTTTTCAAGAATAAAAAAATTCCATTAGTAAAACGTCAATTTTATTTTTCCAATTCGATTGAACAAAATTCCGGCCAAACAACATAACCACAACCCGTATTTGCTATTCGTAAATTTATTTTCTTTTGTATTATCCATCTCCCTATTATAGGTTGACCGACGATTAGTGGTCAGATCAAATTTATAAATTTCTTTTTTTTTAATGGACAAGTGAACTAATTTATATTCGATACATATAAAAGCATTAATATTATAACCATCTACATTTTACACACGTATATGATTTGGTTTTCATGTGTTAAAGATCAATGGTACATTTGACACATGCTATAACTTAGCCTTTTGTATTTACGGAAGATTTTAGACTATAAACAGCTCCCTTTTTCAATGTTTGGAGACAATATATATATATTATATATATATATATATATATATATATGGAACATAAATCAAGCATTCTTATTTTATCTTTTTTAATCCTGTATATTTCCATGAAACATGCTCTACAATTTGCCTTCATTTAGATATTATTCAATGTATGATATGTATTTGAGGTTACGCATTCTCCATAAATTTTTTATATCAATTATGTTTGTACACAATTTGTTGCTATTATTTTAAATATCTAAAAAATAACAATTTTTAGATAATTAAATTTAGTGATGCTCTAACATTAGGAATATTATCATTGCAATGAAAAAGATCAAGATTATACCATTAATAAAAAATTTCTGCAATGTTTTATTTATTGTTCTTTTTCTATTATTTTCACCAATTAATTAATTCATCACATAGTAGATTCTAATAACATCACTAATAAATCATATTCTTCGTCTTAGAAAATTCCTTTGAAATCTGTGTATACTTAGGGCATTTTGATTCACTTAACTATTGTTTCTATCATAGATTACATACTTTAAGTCTAATTTTCTTACGTGACAGTGTGAATGCAAAATGTAAGTGAACACATACACTAAATTTAAAGTCTGATAATTTTTCTTATAAACATTGAGGCAACCAAGCCATGCAAAAGTAATATTATATAAATGCAACAAATATGTTTACGATTACTATAGAAATAAAAAAATTCTCATATATCAAGAAATCTTTGTATTACGATTCAAAGTTTATTAAAACTTCAAAGTGAATCTCTAAAAGTTATCATGTATAACTCCGTGCATTAGAAGGAACAAATAATTCCATTCTAAGAAAATGATTTATACAATAATCCCAACATTATCCTAAAAAATATTAATTTATTAAATGTGCAATACACCTTTTATAGGGAAACCCATTACAATATTTTGCGGCATTTGTTTGCTAATTATCCTAAAAGCTTACTGTACACTTTGTTGTGTCATATTTTGCTATGAATCTTTATGCCAATAGGAAAACATATTAGAAGGATTTAATTTTTTTAGTTTTCCATTTTATGATCTATATTTTAAAATTTTCATTGAAGGCCCATGTTTTAAAAAATAAGTCAAATTAATGTCTTCATCGTTCTTCTATGTTAAAGTTGGGTCAAGAAATGAAAAAAAAATTAATCACAAACATATGTCTTTGAAATTATAAAAGAAAAAAGAAGAAAAAAAACTATGCAGCGGCCTACGATTTTCGTTTTTTTTTTTTATTCTAAGATCCTTCTTTATTTAAAATACACTTTTTTTAATTTTGAGATCCAACTTTAATGATATTGATTTCTTTTGATATTTTTTAGAATTTAAATCTCGAAATGAAAAGGAAAAGAAAAACTTAAGTCTTTTTGATATATTTTTATCTTGAAGACATATTAGTTATATTTTTATATAATAAAATTTTATTAATATTTATATATAATATATTCGTTAAATCTTCTGACGACTTTAGGCTGGGTCTTATTTCGAATTGGTGATTCAATTTCAACCAAGGATGCAGCGTCCAGAGCACGGGGCACTGACAAGCACATGTGACCATGACCATTGCCATCACTTACTAATAAATAGTCACAACTCGCAATTCACAAAACAGTTTTAACTTTCACATCACGTTCACATGGTCCTTATTCGCCAGTTCGGTGCTTGCCGCGTATTCGTATTTATATATTATTGTCATTTACGGAAATTTTAGTAGAAAACCCAA
>JAMXBC010000677.1:0-15580 GCA_024138005.1 Lumnitzera racemosa | reverse complement strand
TTTCTTTTGGGAAATTCCCAAAAAGAATTTAAAATTGGAATTAATTTCAAATCCAATTTTTTGTATCGATTTTCCCCCCTTAAAAATTTTTCCCCAAGTTGATCTAATTCATTTTTTTAATTTTTCTTGACTAGGAAAATTTCCCTTTTACAAAAGTTAACCTTTTCTAAACCCAATGAACTAAAACCCTTTAAAACCCACTTATTAAAATCTCTTCTCAATGCATGATTTAAGGGATTGATTTTTAAAACAATAAATTCTTTTACGTTTTAATTCAAAAAATTTTGGGGAAAGAATTCTTAAAAAATTATCTAAAAATTTTGAAATAATCTTCTTTAAAACTTATGCCTTATCCAGGTTTTTAAAAGGGAAAATCTCTCGATTCCCCTTATAAGATTAAATTCAAAATTTATTAGCCACGAAAAAAAAAAACCTAAATCATGAAGCTTTAACATAGTTAAATTTCAAAAAAAAAGACAAAGGAAATTTTAAAATTAATCAAAACACTAAAAATTTCCCAAAATGAATAAATTTTAACTTTGTGATTTTCGAAAAAGAAAATCAAAATTCATTCTTTTATTTTTTTTTACTAGGAGAATTTTTTAAACAAAAATTTAAAACCCTTTCTAAAACCCAATTTAAACCCTTTTAACCCTAAAATCCTTTTAGAATTCTTCTCAATGGGTTGTTTTAAAAGGATTGTTTATTAAACCAAGGAATTCTCTACGTTTTAAATTTCCCAAATTTTCTGAAAGAATCTCTTTTAAATTGTCTTTTTAATTGGCAAAAATTTCCTCACCCCAATTATGCCTATACCCAATTTTATAAGAAAATTCCCCTCAAAATTTCTCTTAAAAAATAAAAAACCTCTGGGAATTACAAATCTCGAAATTATAAACCAAAATCATAAAGCATACCATAGTTGAATTAAAAAAAAAGTTTTAAAGAATTAAATTAAAAAAAACATTTAATAATATCACTTTAAATAGATCAAAGGTTCCACAAGACCCTAGTTTATCAACTATCTATAAATTTTACATTATTAAAAAAGAGAATCTAAAATTGAAGAGGGGAAAAAAAAATAAAAGGATGAATCTTGAAATCTTCTTTGTGCTTTGCTTTCTTGGAAATGCCTTTAGCTCGAAAAAAACCCTTTAAAAAATTTGTGCCTTTAAAAAATTCTTTTAAGGGGGATTAAAAAAAAAAAGGGCCCGTTAGAAAAGATATAAATGGGGGGGATGATTATGTTTTTTTTGGGCATGTCCTAAGTTTAACGTTTTAAAAACAACTTCAAATTTTTGGGTTTGGGAAAAAACACCTTCATGGGTTTGGGGTTTTTTGTTTTTTGTCGATCTTCAAACCTTTATAAAATTTTTATCTTTTTTCTTCGACTTGAGTGAAATTTTTTTCTTTTTCCCCTTTTTTTCTTCCTTTTGAATTTTTTCAAAAATTTGGGAAAAAAAAATTTTACTCAATTAAGTGTTATCCTCTAAAAATAAAACCAAAAATTAAGGAAAATCATAAAAAATCACTTTTGTAAAATATATGGGAATTAGGAACCCATCCCCTGGACATCCAATTCCCTTCCTTCTTTGTTTTATCTCACATTTTAGCACCCCCTTCCCTTTTTGAATATTTTCTAAAAGAAACTTTTCTTGTTTTTTGGCACTCATTAGCTTTCAAGGAAAGCTTCAATTTGAGGTCCTACTTTTAAAAACCTTTCAAACTTTGATCGTAAGGATACTTGGGGTGGGGGTTTTTTTCCCGGGGTAATGCCTCATTTTAAGATCCCAATTTTCTCCCGTGCTTTGTAATATCACAAGTATGCATCCCACCACAAGCTGCCCATTTCGGGTTTAAAAACTTTTAGTGTGGGATTTTTTAAATTTTATTTTAAAAATTCCCACTAATTTTAAACCATCTCTAAAACCCCTTTTCTCACTTCCCTTACCATCTATAGCTCTTTTAAAAACATCTTTCACATGATCCTTCGGGTCGTTTCTTTTTAAAAATTGTTTTTTACGAACCCAATTTCGGGAAAAAGGGCCATTTTTTATCACCTTGATTTCTGGTCGGAACTTTACGTGAACTATTTTATACCAAATGGGTGCTTTTAAATTTTGACATGTTTTTCCTTTTTTTTTTCTCAAATGGATTTGGTTTTCCTGGTTTTTATGATTGGACTCTTTTGTTTGGTGATGTTTTAACGAAAAAATTTTTAAAAAAACACTTTGCATTTTATTGAACCTTTGGGGTGCGTGTTCCTTAGAAAACAACAAAGAAATTTTTGTCTTTAAGAGAACATTTAAGGGGGGAATAAAGGTCATCGGGATAGCTTTAAAGGCTTAGTAAACGAAGAGTTCGTTTTTAGTTGGGCTTTAGTGGGGGTTTTTTTGGGGAGGGAAAAATTTTAAAATTGTACCCCCCAAACATTTCTTGGTATTGTATCCCTTTTCATCTATTGGCTTTTCTATTTTTTCCACTTTCCCTCTCCTGTCGTCCTCTAACCTTCCTTTTTTTTTGTTGCACAAAAAAGGGAAATTTTAAATTGTGTTCTTGTCATCTGGGTGTATTTCTTGCTTCTTATACTTCATTCTTCTTTCCTCTTCTTGTCCCTAAAGTCTATTTTTTTTTTTTTTTTCCTTAAAATTAATTTCATATCATGGGGGGGAAAAAAAATATGCTTGCTCTTGCTTCCATCATCCTGCTTGTTTTTTAATTTCTTGGCGTTATTGTCTTTGATAAGTTGCCCTTATCTCTTTGAAAAAGAAACTTGCCCCAAATTAAATTGTCCCTTTTGGTAAGAGCTTTTATATTCTTTATTGAGTCATTTTTTAGCCCCATATTTGTTTGTGTAACTTGTTTTCAAAATTTCTCCCCAAAATCTTTGTGTTTAAAAAATTTCCAGGGGGAATAGTAAAAAATTCCAAAAATTGATCTTAAAACAACTTCTTTAAAAGAGGCAGGGGAATTTTGACTAAACATTTTTAAAACATGCTTTTTTGTCATATATGAGGGGCTATTTTTGAAAAGTATTGTAAAACCCCATCATTTTCATGGAAGATTATAGAAGTTATTTATGTGATTGATTTTTCTCTTTAAGTTTCGAATATTTATCTTTGAAACTTTAAAAGTAAAAGTTGGATAACATTAAGTAAAGGGATCCTTTTATCAAAAAAATTGCCCTCAAAAGGGGGAAAAGGGAAACCTTTTAAATACGCTTTCCAATAAAAGAGGGAGATTGTGGCTAGGTTTTCATTTTTAAAAATATCAAGATTGAAAATTTGTAATTGGACCTTGTTCTTAAAAATGATTCCCTGTATGGGACATTTATAAGATTTTTTTCTTATATTGCCTTGTAGATTTTTATGTGGTCCCAGTTATTTAGTCAAGAAGGCATCGTCACAAATTTAAGTAAATTAAAGAAATTCTTAATGATGGTGCCCTTCAGCAAAGCAAGAATGGGTTTTTTCATCTTCATTGTTTTGTTCTCAAGTCCTTCATGCTTAACTTTTGGGCCAAAACCTGGCTGCATGTCCATCCCTTTCCCACCTTTGTAAAGGGTCATGAGTGATAACTTTTCACAACGCCCCGTTATAGTTATGAGCTTAGGGTGAATTTTTCCCGGGATATCATTATCTTCGATGACAGCCCCCCGTTTTGAAACTCGCTCTTTAAAAATTTATTTTTTTTAAAGTTAACAATCTTTTATAGGGTACCCTACACTTTATGAAATCGCAATATTGGGGTTTTTTTTTCTCTTCATTTTTGGGTTAGTGCCGACCCTTGGGGAATTTTGGTTATTTCCTTTATTAGCCATTGGTCGAGGTTTTGTATGCATTTTTCCCTTTAAAAGAGGGGTTTATGCCAAAATGGTTTAGTATTCATTAGCTTTTCACTTTGATTTCTTTGCTCCTCTTAGACCTCCTCTTGAACTAAGTTCACAAATGGTATGTGCTTATTAAATCTTATTTTTTCCCACCTCTTTGTCATGCTATTAAATTATTGGTCCCTCATTTGTTCTAAACCCAAAAATTTGACGAAAGAAACCAAAAGGTTTTTTAAAGATGCATTACGTACTCAGTAAGCTTTCCCTTTGAATAAAACCCTTGCCCAACTCTCTTTCATTACAAACGTCTTGGATGTCTAAGGAACCCCCCCATAAAACCCCTTAATGTAATTATGAGATCTTTTTTTGGCTTTTGTGGAAATTTTTCCCCATATCTGTAAGGGTAAAATCTTTCTTCGTTTGGGGAAGAAGTTCTCCAAAAAAAATCTTATACTGTTTCCCCCTCAATCAATTTAAAACTTGGGGGGGGGGTTTTTTCATACCACGTATATGCCTTCTTAGGTAAGAACTTAGAAAATTTTTTTCAATTTTTAAAAAAAAATTGTCTAAAAAATATACTTCCAGGGGGCCCGATGAAACTTTTAAAAAGGGCTTATTGGCACTCCCCTTTTACCCTTGGGAAAAATATGATCTTTGGACTTTAAAATAGTCCTTGGGGTTTAAGACTTTTTAGTATTTCTTTAGTGATAGGGGTTTCAATTCCATTACTCTAGTTGTGGATTTTTACCTGTATCTCTTTCAAATATGTCTAGGTCTTTTTTGGGCACAAATAAACCCTCTCTAAAATAAATTTTCCCAAATTCCTTAGAAACTTTGGGGGAAATTTCTAGGGCTTGGCATGAAATTCGTTAGAAATAGAGCTTCTAGGCAAAGGTTTAAACAGAATTTGGTTACACAAAAGGTAAAGGAATTTTGTGACACGTGGTATAGCGTTTTTGATGTTGATGTGCCTTTTAATTTTTAAACTCCTTAGTTTTTTTATTTAGGAAATTTAATTTTAATGTAGTGTACGTTTAACCTTTTTAAAGTTCCCTTCCTCAACTTTGGGAAAGTGATTTTCTCGTTGACAATTTGGGGGGGGGGTTTTTTGAGCGGGTGTATTGTTGCACAATATTGGGAAAAATTTTGGGAGGAATTTTGCCCCTCTTGTGCATAAGCAAAGGTACCCCAAAGTAGGACACATTAAAAAAAACATCCCCTGAGTTCCCTGGGTTTTCGATTAGTCTTCGTAGCTTACGGGGTTTAGTTGTGCTTTGGAAATTTGAACCTTCTTGCATGTCTTCCCCTTTAAATTTAAAGTTTTCCCCTCTTAGTAAAGCTACCAAAAAAATGTGGGGGGGGGGTTGGGTACGGATGTGAGGATCATATATGTGCTATGTGTGAATTATGTATAAGGGGATTAGTGAAAGAAATTGAGTGACTCACGCCGGGGATGATTAAGAAAGAAATTTTTGGGAGGAAGAGAAACCCCCCAAACTTTTTGAGGCTCGAATAGTTTTTGGTAATGGGTAAAAGGGAAAGGCGGTGACATTAAACTCTAAGATTAATGAAGAAAAGGGGAAAATTCTTGACATGTTGGTGTTTAATCTTCCAAGACAAAATTTTTGGGAGGTTAACGCGTTTTTGGGGGGTTTTTTCTTATCCAAAAAGAGGATGTGAATGTGTTTTTTTAAGAAATGGTAGCAATCTCATTCCCTTTGGGGTTAAAAGAAAAAAAAAGGGGAATTCAATGATTAAAATTGAGGCCCTTTTATTAAAAAATTTTCCCAAAATGGTTTTTTTATGGTTTAGGTCTGTAAAGGCTTTATTTTTTTTTTAGTATGAATTAAAGCAAAAAAAGTTTAAAAAAGGTTGACCGATCGAACGGGCCCCAATCCCGTTAAACATGCCCAAAAATCCCTTTTATTATCCCAATAATTTTTAGCCTTTGGTCCCTTTGGGCCCTTTTCACCTTAGCTAATGAGTTAAATCCCTTTTAAACAAGGGGCTTTAAGCCCCTTATTAAAAATTTTGGGCCTCTATAAAACCAAAATTTTGTAAAAACTTTTTTTTGGAAAGGGTTTTTTGTTTTTTTTTTTCCCCTAGAAAATTTTCGAAAATTTTTTAGTCCAAAACTTTTTTTCTTTTTTTTTTTGTGTTTTTTACCCCATACAATGCCGGGGTACATCATTTTTAAAATAAATATGAGTGCGTTTTTGGAATTTAAAAAGGTTTTTTAAATCTTTTTTTGACCATCAAGAAGTATCGAAAAACATTTATTATTAAATAAAATGTTTGCATTAATCAAAAACCCAAAAAAATTTAATTTGGAAAAAAATTAATTTTTAAAAAAATTTTAAAAATTTTTTTTTTTGGGGGGGGGGGAAAAAAATTTTAAAAAAATTTAAAATTTTTTTTAAACTTTTTTTTTTTAAAAAACCCTTTCAAAATTTTTTTTTTTTTAATTTAAAACCAATTTTTTTTTTAAAATTTTTTAACCCTTTAAAAAAAATTTTTTTTTTTTTTGGTTTTTTTTTTTTTTTTTAAAACCCCAAAAAAAAAAAGGGGGGGGGAAAAATTTTACCCCTTTTTTGAAAAAAGGGTTTCCTTTTCTTTTTTTTTTTTTAAAAAATTTTTTTTTTAAGTTTTTTTTTTTCCCCCCAAAATTTTTAAAAAGGGTTTTTTCCCCCCCCGGCCCCAAAAAAGGGGGGAAAAAAACCCCCCTTAAAATTTTTGGGGGGAAAAAACCCCCCTTTTTTTTTTTTTAAAACCTTTTTTTTTTTAAAAAAAAGGGCCAAAAATTTTTAAAAAATTCTTTTTTTCCCTCCCCCCTTTTCCCCTTTTTTTCCCCTTTTGGGGGAAAAATTTTTTTTAAACCCCCTTTTAACCCCCCTTTTTTTTTTTTTAACCCTTTAAGAAAAAACCCCAAAAAATTTTTTAAAAAAACCCCTTTTTTTAAAAAAAAATTTTTTTAAAAATTTTAAAAAATTTTAAAAAACCCCTTTTTTTTTTTAAAAAAAAAACCCAAAAAAAAAAAATTTTTTTAAAAAAGGGGGGAAAAAAAATTTTTAAAATTTGGGTTTTTTATTTTTTTTAAAAAATTTTTTTATTTTTTTTAAAAAAAAAAATTTTTTTTAAAATTTTAAAAAAAACCTTTTTAAAAAAAAAGGGTTTTTTTTTTTTTTTTAAAAAAAAAAAAAAATTTTTTGGGGTTTTTTTTAAAATTTTTTTTTTTTTTTTTTTTTTCCTTTTTTTTTTTTTAAGAAAATTTTTTTTCCAATTTTTGGCTTTTTTAAAAAAAAAAAAAAGGGGGGGGAAAAAAAAAAAACCTTTTTTAAAAACCCCCCTTTCCTTCCCCCTTTTTCCCCTTTCCCCTTTACCCCCAAAAAGGTTTTTTTTTTTTTTTTTTTAAAAAAAAAAAAAAAACCCCAAAACCAAAAATTTTTTTTTTTTTTTTTTCCCCCCCAAAATTTTTAAAAAACCCAAAAAAGGGGTTCCCCCTTTTAAAATTTTCCCTTTTTTTTTTTCCCCCCCAACCCAAAAAAAAATTTTTTTTTTTTCCCCTTTTTAAAAACCTTTTTTTTTTCCCCCCTTTTTCCCCCCAAAATTTCCCCCTTTTTTTTTTTTAAAAAAAATTTTTAGAGAAAAAAAAAAAAGGGTTTTTTTAAAAAAACCCTTTTCAAAAAAAACCCCCAAATTTTGGTTTTTTTTTTAAAAAAACCATTTTTTTGGAAAAAAACCCTTTTTTTTTTTTTTAAAAAACCCCCCCAAAAATTTTTCCCAAAATATTTTTTTTTTTTTTAAAAATTTTTTTTTTAAAAAATTTTTTTTTTGGGAAAAAAAAATTTTTTAAATTTTTTTTTTTTTTTTTTTAAAAAAATTTTTCCCCAAAAAAAAAAAAAAATTTTTTTTAAAAAATTTTTTCCCCCCCAAAAATTTAAAAAAACCCTTTTTTTTTTTTTTTTTTTTTGGGTTTCCCCCCCCCTTAATTTTGGGGGGTTTTTTTAAAAATTTTTAAATTTTTTGAAAATTTTTTTTTCCCCTAAAAATTTTTTTAAAAAATTAAAATTTTAAAAAATTTTTCCCCCCAAAAAAAAAGGGACCCGGGCCCAAAATTTGGTTTTTTTTTTTTTTAAATTTTTTAAATTTAAAAAAAAACCCCCAAAAACCCAAAATTCCAAAGGGTTTTTTTTTTCCCCAAAAAAATTTTGTTTTTTTAAATTTTCCTTCCTTTTTTTTTTCCCCTTTTTGGGCCCCCTTTTTTTGGGGGGGGTTTTTTTTTAATTTTTTTTTTTTTTTAAACCCCTTTAAACCCCCCCTTCCTTTTTTTTTCCCCCCCCCCTTTTTAAAAAAAAATTTAAAAAATTTTAAAAATTTCCAAATTTTTTTTTTTTGATTTTTTTTTTAAAAAAATTTTTTTTTTGGAAGCTTTTTTTGGGGTTTTTAAACCAATTTAAAATTTTTTTTTTTCCCCCCAAAAAAAGGCCCCCAAAAAAAAAAAAAATTTTTGAAAAAAATTTTTTAAAAAAAAAAAAAATTTTTTTTGGGGTTAATTTTAATTTTGGGTTTTTTAAAAAAAAAGGGAAAAAAATTTTTCCCCAAACAAAATTTTTTTTTTTGGGGTTTTTAAAATTTTAAAAAAACCCCCCTTTTTTTTTTTTTCCCTTTTTAAAAAATTTTCCCCTTTTTTTTTTTTTTAATTGGGTTTAATTTTTAAAAAAATTTTGGGGGGTTTTTTAAAAAATTTTTTTTTTCCCTTTTTAAAAACCCCCCCCCCCCCAAATTTTTTTTAAGGGAAAAAATTGGGGGTTTATTTTAAAAAAAAAAAATTTTTTAAAATTTTTCCCCTTAAATTTCCCTTTTTTTTAAAAAAAAAAAGGGGGGTTTTTTTTGGGGGGGGGTTTTTTTTTTGGGGGTTTTTTTTTTTTTTCCCAATTTTAAAAAAAGGGGAAAGGGCCTTTTTTTTTTTTAATTTTTTTGGGGGAAAAAAAAAAAAAGGGGGGCCTTTTTTTGGGGGGGAAAAAAAAATTTTTTAAAAAAATTTTTTAAAAAAAAGGGGCCCGGGGGAAACCCCCTTTAACCCAAACCCGGACCCCCCAATTTTCTTTTTTTAAAAAATAAAAAAAAAAAAAAATTAAAAAAAAAAAAAAAAAGGAAAAAAAAAATTTTTTTAAAACCCCCCCCTTTTTTGGGTTTTTTTTTTTTAAAAACAAAAATTTTTTAAAAAAAATTTTAAAAAAAAAAAAAAAAAAAAAAAAAACCCCCTTTTTTTTAAAAAAGGGGAAAATTTTGGGAAAAATTTTTTGCCCTTTTTGGGGGGGGGCCAAATTTAAAAAGGGGGAAAAAAAAAAAAATTTTTTTTCCCAAAAAATTTTTTTTTCCCCCCCCCGGGGAAAAAAAAGGGGGGGTTTTTTTTTTTTTTAAAAAAACCCCCCGGGGAAAAAAAAAAAAAAAAAAAAACCCCCCCCCCTTTTTTTTGGGGGGGGTTTTTTCCCCCAAAAAAAAAAGGGGGGGGGTTTTTTTTTTTTTTTAAAATTTTTTTTTAAAAATTAATTTTTTTTTTAAAAATTTTTGGTTTTTTTAAATTTTTTTTTTTCCGGTTTTTTTTTTTTTTTTTTTTTAAAAAAAATTTTTTTTTTTTTTTTTTTTTTGAAAAAAAAAAAACCCCCCCCCAAAAAACTTTTAAAAGGGAAAATTTTTTTTTTTTTAAAAAAAAATTTTTTAAAAAAACCCAAAAAAAGGAAAAAAAATTAAAATTTTTTTTTAAAAAAAATTTTTTTTTAAATTTTTTTAAAAAAATTTTTAAAATTTTAAAAAAAAAAAAAAAATTTTTAAAAAGTTTTAAATTTAAAAAAAAAAAAAGGGGGGAAAAAAAAAAATTTTTTTAAAAAAATTTTAAAGAAAGGGGGGAAATTTTTTTTTTAAAAAAAGGGGGGGGTTTTTTTAAAAAATTTTAAAAAAAAAAAATTAAAAATTGTTTTTTCCCCCCCTTTTCCCGGGAAAAAAAAGGGGGGGGGAAAAAAAAAAGGGGGCCAAAAGAAAAAAAAAATTTTTTTTTTTTTTTTAAAAAAAAAATTTTTAAAAAAAAATTTTTTTTTTTAAAAAAAAAAATTTTTAAAAAAAATTTAAAAAAAAAAGGTTCCCAAATTTAAACTTTTTTTGGGAAAAAGGGGGGTTTTTTTGGGGTTTTTTTTTTTTTTTTTTTAAAAAAAAAATTTTTTTTTTAAAAAAAAAAAAAGGAAATAAATTTTCATTTTTTTTTTTTTTTAATTGTTTTTTTTTTTTTGGGGGGTTAAAAAAAAACCCTTTTTTTAAAAAGGGAAAAGGGGCCCCCAAAGGGGGATTTTTTTTTAAAATTAAAAAGGGGGGGGTTGGTCCCAAAAAAAACCAAAAAAAAAACCCCCTTTAAAAACCTTTTAAAAAAAATTTTTTAAAACCAAAAAATTTAAATTTTTTTTTTCCAAAAAATTTAAACAAAAAAAAAAATTTTTTTAAAAAAAATTTCCCAAAAATTTAAAAATTTTTCCCCCAAAAAAAAAGGGGGGAAAAAAAAAAATTGTTCCAAACCCCCTTTAAAAAAGGGGGGGTTTTTTTAAATTTTTTTTTTTCCCCCAAACCTTTTCCCAAAAAAAGGGGGAAAAAAAAAAGGGTTTTTTTTTTAAAACCCAAATTTTTAAAAATTTTAAAAAATTTTTTAAACCCGGATTTTTTTTTTTTTTTTTTTTTTAAAAAAAAAAAAGGGGGGAAAAAAAAGGGGGTTTAAAATTTTTTAATAAAACCCTTTATTTTTCCCCCAAAAAAAAAAAAGGGAAAAAAACCAAATTTTTAAAAATTTAAAAAAATTTTTTTTTTTTTTTTTTTTTAAAAAAAAAACCATAAAAAAAAAACCCCCCAAAAAAAAAAAAAAAAATTTTTTTAAAGGGTTTTATTTTTTTTTTAAAAAAAACCCCCTTTGGAAATTTTTTGGGAAAAAATTTTTTTTTAAAAAAAAAAGGGGGGTTAATTTTCCCTTTTTTAAAAAATTTTTAAAAAGGATTTGAAAAAAAAAAAAAATTTTGGGAAAAAAAATTAAAAAGAAAAATTTAATTTGGGTTTATTTAAAAAAAAAAAAAAAAAAATTTTTGAAAAAAAAAAAAAAGGGGGGGGTTTTCTTTGGGGAAAAAGGGGTTTTTGGGGAAAAAAACCCCCTTTTTAAAAATTATTTTTTTTTTTTTAAAAAATTAAAAATTAAAAAAAAAACCAAAATTTTTTTAAAAAATTTTTAAATTTTAAGAAAAAAAATTTTCCCCAAAGTTTTTTTTAAAAAAAAAATTTTTTTTTGGGGGAAAAATTTAAAAAAAAAGGGAAAGGTTTTTAAAAAAGGGATTTTTCAAATTTACCCCCCTTTAAAAAAAAAGGTTTTTAAAAAAAAAAGGGGAAAAAAAAAAAAAATTTTTTTACCAAAAAAAAAGGTTTTTTTTTTTTAAAATTTTTTTTCCCCAAAAAAAAAAATTTTTTTTTAAAGGGTTTTTTTTTTTAAAAAAAAAAATTTTTGGGTTTTTTTTAAAAAAAAATTTTTTTTTTAAATAAAAAAAATTTTTCTTTAAAAAAAATTTTTTTAAAAATTTTGGGGAAAAATTAAAATTTTTTTTTTAAAATTTTTTTTTTAAAAACCCCCTTTTTTTTTTTAAAATTAAAAACCAAAATTTTTAAAAATTTTTTTAAAAAAAAAAATTTTTTTAAAAAAATTTTTAAAAAAAAAAAAAAAACCCCAAAAATTTTTAAAAATTTTTTTCAAAGGGGGAAAAAAAAAAAAAAAAAAAATTTTTTTTTTAAAAAAATTTCCCTTTAAAATTTTTTGAGAGAGTACAAGCCTTTGTTGTGATATTTTAAATTAAGCCCCTAAAAAAATATTTAAAAAAACCCCTATGTCTTTTATTTAAAATTGGGTTGCATAAAGACAAAAATTGATCAAATGATCAAGTCTTTGCAAACCAAAACAATATCTCCAATTTCCTAAGACTAAAACCCACATTATCACAAAGTTTTTGGGACAAAAACAGAGAATAGTCACAATGAGATGTTTAAAACCCCCTACCCCAAACAAGGATTGAGTGAGTTTAGATTCTAATGTGAGAAGTTTGTTTTAGCCCAAAAAGGGATTTGTTCAACTTACACAAAAGCCTACAGAAAAAACCCAAGGATTAGAAACACCAAACTTAGTGGAATATCTATGTATTTTTTTTCAGAAGTTCCCATTAAAAAAAGATTATGTCATCCTTGACCCCACTGTTGGTTTATTTTGCGCAAAACAAAAGACACCCTTATTTGATATGCTTTTTTAGGACTAAAAGTCTTGTATAATCAAAACCCTTTCCCTTTTGGCAAACCCTTTTTGTAACAACTGGGCTTGTTTTGTCTATAAACCATCTCCTTGTCTTGAGCTTATAAACCTACTTAAAACCCAAATGTTGTTTCCAGTTGGCAAACTAATAAGTCCAGTATTTTAGTTCCAAATTTCTAATCCTCTTCATAACCTTACACCCCTTGCTTAAATTTTTTTGGGCTGATGATAACTAGAATGCTCAAATGTTGAGAAAGTTGAATATAAAAAACCTTAAAACCAAATGTTAAAGAATCATAAGTTAACATTTGATGCAAAGGGAGCGTAATTATTGAAAAAAGTAGTTTCATTAATTTGATGAAAACATTTTGATAAAAAGGTAATTGGTAGTCTTTTTTAAAGTTACCTCAATGTCAAAATTTTTTCAAATGAAACGGATATAAGAACACAAAAAATCTTGTTCAAACACATCCCAAATTACTGGAAACAAGGAAAAAAAATGTCCATATTGACATGATTTTGTAGATGGCAAAGACACATGCAAAAAAGAAAAAGCCCTGCTTCATGAATTGTCAACTGAAAAGGAAAAAAATGTTCTACAAACCTAACGTCCCTTTGAGGCAATTGTCTTTTTTGTCCCAAAAACTACATTTTTTACCTTTAACACCAATGGATAAAACCCAAAAAATAAAATAGATGGCCCCTTTGGATTAAAATTAGTTCTCCCTCGTATAATTGAGTGCAAAACACAAAGACTCAAATACTTGAAAATATCTAAAATTTAGGTACTTTGCCCCAAAAATAATGATAAAGGGGTTTGGCCTCCCAAGACTCAGTAGGCGTTTATTAATGAATGTTTGCTATCAACAAACTCCCCCCTAAAAGCAAAGGGAAAACTAGCTAGGAACAATAAAGCCCTAGCTATGGAAATTGATGTTGATGCTTACACTCCACAACACCCCTTTTGTTTTTGGATTTTTCAACACAAGATGTTTGATGTATAATCTAATGGGAAGAATAAAACCATGACTCAAGAACCCCTTTTACATTATCCTTTTAGCAATTTTAACACATGAATAAAATTGTGTATTTCCCATTTGACAAAAAGTTGGGATGTAGAAGAAAAATCATGCTTGTGTTTGAGAAAAATTCCCCCAAGTCATAAAGTATAATTTCCTACCACAGAAAAAAAAAATATCTAAAACCCATCTAAAATAAAAACAGAGTAAATCCAAAATGTCTAAGTGAACCCCAAAAAACCCCCCTGATGTATTTTTTTACAGAATAGGAAACTAGATTTTTTGTTCTGCAATGGACATTCATGTAATAAAAAACTGTTTAAGCAACAAAATTTTATCTACTGATTCAATTGTTTCATGTAAGCATTAGTTGATGTCCAAGATGAAAAAGCCAAAGGTCAAAGATAGGGAAATGCTTATGACTTATTAACAAAGAAAAGGTAACAAAGAAAATACTTTAGTTTTTTTAGTAGCTCCAACCCGTTTCTTCAAAAAATACAAACCATCTGCAACTCTAGCTTGTCTAAACTCCTCAATTGGAAGAAACCTGAAACAAATCAACATTCCTCTTGAAAAAATCCCCCAATTATTATCTTCCATCAGTTTAGTAATAAAAATAAGATTTTTTTGGAAAGATGGAAGAAAAGAACATTGAAAAAAACTAATTTGAAGAAAACCTTGTTCCAACAAAGTTGCTTCAAACTTCTATCCATTAGGCAAGTAAACTAACATTCCCTTTAAACCCCAATTTTCGAACAAAACATTGAAATTTAGCTAACCATATGATCTGTGACCAGAAAAAGGGTCTAAACAACAAATTCTTCTTGACAAGAAAAGAAAAAAGTTCAAAGTATTTCCGTGACTCTTTGAGGTCTCCTTCAAAAAATCCTTTTATTGCGTAGCACCCCAACAAAAAGAACTTTGTATCCCTAAACAGAAGTTGGAAACTTAAGTTGAACAAATTAAGCAACTGCTATGTGAAAGATTAACTCCTTTTGGTTTTCAAATACTTCCATAATTTTCACATTTTCCATTTACTTATTTATCTAAATAATCATTTCATAAAAAGACATGGTTTGCCAAAAAATGCGATCGTGGCATTATTTTAAATTTTTAAAATGTAGTGGAAAATAGATTGCCTATAACACTTTTCTTTAAATGTCCTTTTTTTGACAGTAACTACATACTAATGCATTTCTACTTCTTGATTTCGTCAACTTCTTAAAAAAAAAGGGGTTTAAAATTTAAAAAGGGAAATTGTTTTTTTTAAAAAAACCCCAAAAATTTTTTTCTTTTCCCAAATATTTTTTAAATTTTTTAAAAAAAAAATTTTTTTGGGGTTTATAAAAGGGCCGATTTTTTTTTCCTTTCTTTTAAAAAAAAAAAATTTTTTAAATTCTTTTTTTTAAAAAACCCTTTTTTTTTAAAAGGGGGAAATTTTAAAAAAAAAATTTTAAATTTTTAAAAATTTTAAGAATTTTTTTTGTTTCCCTTTTTCCCAAAAACCCCAAAAAAATTTTTTTCCAAATATTCTTTTAAAAGTGGAAAAAAAAATTTTTTTGGGGTTTTAATTTTATTTTGAAAAAAATTTTTTTTTTTGGGGTTGGGGGGGGTTTTTTGGGGGGGGGGAAAAATTTTTTTTTTAAAAAAATTTTGGGATATTGATTTTCCAAAAAGGTTTTTTTTTAAAAATTTTTAAAATTTTTTTTTTTAAAAATTTTTTAAATTAAAATTGCAAAAAAAAATTTTTTTTTAAAAATTAAAAATTTATTTTTTAATTTAAGGAATTTTTCTTTTTTTTTACAAAAAAAAATAAAAAAGTTATTTTATTTTTTTAATTTTAAAAAAATTAATTTTTTTGTTTGGAAAAATAGTTTAAAATAATTTTTTTATTAAAAAAAAAGGGGTTTTTTTGGTTTTTCCCTTAAAAATTTAAAAAAAAAAAATTTTTTCAAAAAAGAAAAAAAAATTATTTTTGTTTTTAAAGGGTTTTAAGTAAATTTTTTTAAAAAATTTTTAAAAAAATTCCTAAATTTTTTTTGGGGGGGTTTTAAAAGTTTTAAAAGGGGTTTTTTCCTTTTTGTTATTAATTAATTTAATTTTAAAAATTAAAAAAAAATTTTAAATTTTTTAAAAAAATTTTTCAAAAAAATTTTTGACCAAAAAAAATTTTTTGGGGGGGAAATGTTTTAGGTTTCCCAACAAAAAATTTTAAAAAAAGGGGGTTAAAGAAAGAAAGAGGAAAAAGGAAAATTGTTTCAAAATTAAAAATAAAAAAATTTAAAAAATTTTTAACCGGGGCCTTTTTTAAATTAAAATTTTTTTTTTTTAAATTTTAAAAAAAAAAAGTTTTTAAATAAATTAAATATTTTTAAAAAATTTTCTATTTGAAAAAGGGGTTTTAAAGGA
>JAMXBC010000676.1:0-15605 GCA_024138005.1 Lumnitzera racemosa | reverse complement strand
TGCCAAAAACTTTATAATTTAGTGTTTGGATGTTTTTTCTCATGGAAATAAACTAGTTTAAATTTCCCCCCATTATAATACAAAAAATAAAAAAAATGCCACTATTTAGTTGAAAAATCCAAAAATTTTTTTTAAGGGTTACAAAAAAAGTTTTTTGGTTTTTCAATTAAATTAAATTTAAGCCCAATCAAGGGTGTTAAAAAATTATCGTATGCAGTCTAAAAAATAGAAAAACTGTATGAAAGCCATAAAAATATGTAACTCAGCTCCAAGGCCCCCACTATTTAAAAGCTTTAAGCATCACATGCTACATCTTTAGGAGCTACTTTAATATAAGGGGGTTTTTGGCTTAAGTACTTCATTGCTTTACAATTTAAAAAAATTTAAATCAACTTATTGAACTCATGGCTTTAACAAAATTTGGCACTCTTTTTAAAGCTCCATGCGAAAGGTTTTTTACAAAAAAAAGTTCTTTTTTTACCCTACGTATCTATTTTTTCACAATTTTTAAAATATAATTTTTACTTTGTTGCTTTACCTATGAAAATTTATAGAGTTTTGTACTTAACAGTTCCTTTTCAAAAAATTTTTAAAAAAAAGGACCTCAATAAAAAAGTTATTCCATTTAAGGGGCGGCACCTTCAATAAAAAAAATCAAGATAAAAGGAAAGGTGGGGTAGGAGCCCCTTTGTTATTGTTGATTATAAAAAAGGCAATTTAAAGCATGTCCCTTTGTTTAGGTGGACATAACTAAGGCCATTTGAGCAATGTCCCTTCCTTGATTAGAAAACCCTTACTATAAAATCAAAATCTCATAATCCCTTAAATACAACAAAGTAAAATCAAAAAATTTGGAACTACAATTGTTTTCCCGGCCAGCTGCAAATTGAATGTGAAAAACAAACCCAAAAAAAACTTATCCGTTCTACATGTCAATTAAGCAAATTCAAATAGAATAGTTTTTGAAAAAAAAGAAAAAAAGAACAACTAAAAACAATTGTAACCCTTTGAACTGTTATGTACTTCATCGAACAAAACGTGGTTTTAAGATACATAAAAAAACTATTAAACAAATGAGAAAGAAACCCTTTTCCCTGTTTTTCTTCTTTGATCACATAAAGTGTTTCCCAAACGAATAAATAAAGACGGTTTCCATTGGATGTTCTTCAGATGGCAAAGGGGGGTTTTTTCAAGATCTTTAAGTGGTGAGATTGATTTGGGCCCGTTGTAGTGGGGGGGAACCTTAGCCGGTACGCCACTTTAAGAAGCGGAAGGTCAATGAAGTGAGTTGTCTATGTGCAGTCGGGTGCATAAAGCTAGGATTGGCACTGAGCTTATTAGGCCTTAGTGCTACCAATCTCGACTAAGTCGATGGGTGGTGAGATCCTAAAGGCATATCCCATCCGGGGGTGGGGTTTATGTAAAGGTCAAGTGTAAAGGGCTCCCACACTTCACAAAGATACTGACCCAAACTCGTGCTCCTTAAAATACTGTGCCCGCCATTGTGATGCTATGGGGTCTTTCTATCATAAATAAGTCGTACCCCTTGAAATGATTGCCCTTTTTGTTTTTAAAAAGAAAATTTTTAAAGATTCTAAATGTTGGATAATACTTAAATAGAAAATAGATAAAAATTTCCAGTTTCCATATGTCCCTGGGGTGATGTATTGGCCCCGTTGTCAAAATCGCATTTTACTATGTAATTTTTTCAAGTTTACGATTTTAGATGGGTCTTCCGAGTTAACTCAAGTGTAGAATCTTTTTGTATAAAAAATTTTCGTTTTAAACCCGTTTAATATAAACAAGTAGAAATTTTGTTTTTTAAACGAGTTTATCGATTCACTATTTTTTGAATAGACTAAAAAATTTAAAAAAAAAATAATACAATAGTTTTTACAAGCCTCAATTATTTAAGGGATTACAAAATCTATCCTTCTATTCCTTTTTTACTCTTTCTTTTCTCTTAAATTTTTATTTTTTTTTCATAAAATTTTTTATAAATTTCAACTCCAAAAACAAAGTTTTTAAAAAAAAACTATATGTTTATTTTATACCCCTTAAAACTTAAAATGATTGAATATTTGTTTCTTTAATTTTTAGCTTTTAAAAAAAAAAAGAAAAAGTTTAGTTTTAATTATATTTTCATTTTCGGTATGTTAAATTATATTTAAAAATTTTTAGGGAAAAAAAAATTAATTTTTCTTTTTTTTAAAAAATATTTATCTGTATTTAAATTTTTGAAAATTAATATAAATTATTCAAAATTTTTTTTAAAGCTTTTTTAAATAAGTTATAGAAATTTAGTTTCTCTTTTAATTTTACAAACCCTTGATTTAGGAAAAAATCAAAATTTTGACAACCTTGTACCCGGTGTATATTGCTAGTAAATCGTAGTGATTGCTTGTGTGTGGGCCCCTTGAGGATAGTGATAAAAAAGGGCCCCATTAATTTTAAGGGGATCTCGAACCCTCTACTTAAGTTGTTTTTTCTCCCCGTTTGGATATAACCTAAGGGATTGTTTTGTTTCATCGATTCGTAGTTAGGTGCTTAATGCGGTACCTCTTCACGTTTAAAAAGATCTTTTCTATTGAAGGTTGTTTATACTCAACCCCTTATTTCAAAATGGTGCTCCTTTTAATCCAGCCCCTCCAAGGTTAATAACCATTCCCTAATAAATTTTGAAGTATGAAATTAGACTTGTTCCATTGCAAACATATCATGTGATGGAATGCGGTGGTACTTATATTGCTAAAAGTCTAATTGGTGTAAAAAGTAGGACGCTTTGGCAAAAAAACTCTAAATTTAAACCCAAATCTATCAGTTTTCCCCTTTATACCTTGGTTTTAAATCCCAAATATCCCCCATATTGTTACAAAGTCCTATGGGAATCAATCTTCATTGGGATCGTAGAAATCGACTCAAATTTTGAATTGATTTCCTCTTATTAATTTCTTATTTCATCTCCGTAAGGGGGGCTTAACCTTTGGGAAACTGTTTCTTTTCCCCTTCATACATTAGTTGTCTATTGGTATTAAAAGGACTTGGGCATTGGTTGTTGAAAAGTGTTTTCTTATAAGCAGTTGCTCGATTACTTATTTGTTTACCATAACTCCTTACATATAACTCCTGTATATGTTTTGCCCAAATACTTCAATCATCTCAAAAAATTTTCAATTTAAATGTCTTGTCACCCTTTTATGGTCTTTAGAGTATATGAAACTTTTCCTTAAAAAAACAAGGATGCCTATTAAATCTCAAAACTAGTAAGGTTTATTTTGACACTTTTAATATCGTTGGAGAAAATAACTGAATTTTAAATATTTTCTCTTCAACTTTTTTACTTGCCCCTTATCAAAAGTAAATCCAATTGTTACTTAAATGTTATAGCTGCATACACAAAATTTTTATATCCCCAAACCCCTTTTTAACCAAATAATTTAATATTTGGGAAATAAAAGTTTAGGTAAAAATACTTGCCATAAAATTAAATGCTTAGACGATAAAAATTCATGTAAACTGTGATACAAATAATTTTTTTTTTTGATGGGCATTTCAAAAAACACCTTATACCTCGAGCCTTAACAATGTAGAAGGTCATTTGTTACATTAATGACAAAAAAAAGGCAATAAAAACCAATTTATCTACAATAACTTTAATTTCAATTTTTTTAAAATCCAAAACAATAAAAAGAAAAAATATATTGAAAAAAATAAATAAATAAATAACTTAAAAAAATTAAAATAATTTTTCTTATTTGGGTTGGGGAAAAAAAAAGAGTTTTGAAAGTTGGGTTTTGGGAAAAGGATTGAATGAGTTAAGAGGATTTTAGGAGTTTCAAGAGTGTGTAAATGTGAAAAATGTAAAGTGTGAATTTAGGGGTTTTTTTTTAGTACTGAGCTTAAGGAAAGGTGAGCATGATTGCACCTTTACTTTAAGGAAAGGGGCATCCCCACCATGTATCTTTTTGTACCTTAATTTTTATTTTGAAAGGTTTTTTTTCATTTAAAAAAAACCTTAAAGATACAAAACTTTAAATATAAGTAAGTATTACTTTCCTTTATGCATTTAGAATAATTTTGCAATTTGGGCGAGTTCACAAGGTTTACTTTGGAGTTGTGATAGCATGGAATTCGGTTTTTTTGGGGGGAAAAAAAAAAATTAAAAAAACTAAAAAAATTTTCGAAATATTGTCTTGGAAAAATAATCCAAAGTATAAACAAAAAAAGATTTAAAAAAATAATTGAAGTAAAATCGTCATCGAAGAGGAATTTTTTAGGCGTTTTACTCTCCCCCTAAGAAAAGCATAAAAATACTTTTTACTTTGTTTGTCTTAAAACATTGACTTTTTAAAAATGCTCCTCACTTTGTCACTTTTTCTGTGAGTTTGCATTGATTAGCTGAAAAAAAAAAAATAAAACTTCAATGGAGATTATTTTAGTTTTTCGTTTAGATTTTTTTTATATCGTTTTTTTTCACTGTTTTCCAGGTTTTTTTTATAAGGCTTTTACGTTTTTACCCCCTTTTTTGTGTTATTTCCTAATCGTTTGGGGGATCCCCAGATTTCTTTTTTTTTTTTGTCAATAGCAATCGTTGGGCATGATAGATGTTTATTAAACCCTTGTGGCTTTTTTAGGAAATTATGAATTCAAACAGAATTTTTTGTTTTAAAACCCCAGATTTTAAATTCTTTTTAAGAAATTTTGTTGTATCAGTTTAAAAATTTTCGAATTGAACTAAAAGAAAACCCCGTTTAAAATTTAAATTTTAATTATAAAATCGATCGAATTAATTTTATTCAACTTTAGTTTTCCCGTTCTTCTTAAATCAAAAAAACCCAAAAAAATGCCCCAAACAAAAAAACTTTTTCTCAGAAAAGTGGATGTCAGATCTGTCGGCTGTCTGGGTGCCGTTGGTTGGTTCTGGTGTGGGATTGGGGCCGTGTTAGTGCGGGCAGTGACGTGTGGGGGCCCCGTGCGCATAATGGGTAGTGATTGGTTGTGTTGTTAGTTGGGGTTTTTGTCGGGCCCATAAAAAATTAATTTATAAACAGCGACTTCTGCAAATTTTTTTACCGAGACTCTTCGGTGATGGGCCTTGGGGAATTCGACAATTTAAGTGTCGGTGGCTTTGAATCACGGGAATTTTATAAGTGAGTCGAATCTGTTATGTTTTTTAAAAAGGGAAATTGCAAAAGTCCATTTTATACTCCCCCCAATGTTTTATCAAGAAAAAATATTTGATGGAGATTTTGCTCCCTTTTTTTTTTTTTTTTTCCCCCATCAATTAAAAAGGATTAAATTGAATGTTTTAAGGGATTAAAATTTAATTAAAAGAACCAAAACCGCCCAATTGCTGTTTCCCATAATATTTCCCTTTATTATCACCTTTTGAAAAATTAAGCAAAAATAAAACTAGTTTTTGCTTAATCTAGACAATTTTAAAACTTTTGACGGAGCTGTCAAATGCTGTTTAATCTTGGTAAAACCATAAAAAACCCGTTTTTAAAAACTTGGGAAATTAAGGGGAAATACAATTTTTTAAATGTTTAAATTACAGAAAAAATGGGTGGGTGGAGTGAAATTTTTAGCAGTAAAAACATTCACGGGTTACGAACAGATATTTTTAAAACATTGAAATCATATTGAATTTGGTATCATTTTTTTTTTTTATTTTTATTAAAATTATACCTTACCTAAAATCATTTGTATGTATTCTTAAACCTTTAATGACTCGTTCCATTAGGGGAATTGGGAATATAATTTCCCCTTTTTTTTTTATAACTTTTTGTTTTTTTTTTTTTCCAATTGCTTTCCCTTAAAAATCTTGTTAAAAAAAAAAAGGGGGATTAATTAAATTTAAAAAAAAAAATCACTTTTCTTAAAAAATTTTAAATTTTTTTTTAAAAAAAAAACTTTATATTTTTTAACGTAATCCCCCCCATTATTACTATACTACATAACCATACTGTCACACCCCCACATTATTACTGCCCACTATTTTCACCCCCACATATTATTAACCACTAATCATCGCTACTCCGTTATGTACTGTACTGTAAACACCAACCACCCCCATATCATCAAATATTACCATCACATTGTTGTCACCACCATACTATCGTGTGTCACTGCCATGTCGCCCCCAACACCACCCATATGTCGTTATTCTGCTGCCGCCTACCACCCCCTTTGACCCCTACTTTATCCCCCACCATCCACACATCGTTGTTGTGTGCCAGTCACCCCTATTAATTACCATGCTACCCCTTACTCCCCTATAACCCCTCACCACTACTTTTGCTCCGCATTGATTTTACCATACTCCCTTTTTACTTTAAAATATTTTAGAAAGAAAATAAACTTGGTAATTTTGTTTAAAATTTTATTTGGTTTATTTTTAAGTTATTTTTTAATTAAATTTAAAAAAAAAAAATAGATATTAAACCCCCTTTTTTATTCCTTAACAATTCATTACATTTCTTCGTTATATTAAAGAGGGAAAAACTTTTTTTAAAAATGATAGAGATTTTATTTTAATGTGACTTTTTTGAAGTGTAAAATTTTAAAAAAGTTTGATTGGTTTGATATTTATTTTTTTTTGAAAGTTAAGTGAGAATTGGAGAAAACACAAAGTTAAATAATGATTTTGACGTTAGTCTTAATCAACTAATTTTGTCCTTTTGTTAAGTTGAAAAAAGTTTTCCATAAAGTCAATATCATTATCATACTTTGGGGAATAGCCCTTTTTCCTTTGCATTAATATCCATTTTGTTTTTTAAAAAAAGTTTCAGTGTTTTTTGATTAGTTGCTTTTGCTCTTTGGTGGGCTTTCCCTCATTTCCCGCTATTAGTGAGACATTGCTCTTAATCAATTGATTTGTCTTTTATCTAAGTTAAGAGTTTCCAATAGCATACTTATTACTTGGGATTATTATCCCCTTTTCTTGAAAGAAAATGTCGTGTTATTTAATAGTTTGGCTTTCATGCAAAGCATTTAGGTGAGACTTTTCCATATTCCCTTGTTTAATTTTCCGTTTGTGAATTCAAACCTTTTTAGTACTTGTAAAAGGGATCTTCGTTTCAGGATAGTAATCAAGAATAGTTGTGGTTACTGAAAATTAAATGTAAACTCTATTACCCCACAATAGTTTTAAGTGCTAAAAAAATTTTTGTGCTGAATGTTTTTTCCCTTGCCAATTTGTTTGTTTTTTATGTTCAAAAGAGGGATGCGGGGGCCTTTGCTTTCTTGAAAATTGTTCTGGTTTTTGGTTAAAGTTGTTTGGGTGTTACTAGCCAGGGTTTATGATTTCCCAGAAAAGAAGGTCCATTATCGGTTTTACATTTTGTGATTTATGAGTACCCCTTTTGTTATCGACATTTTTACAAATGTATTTTTTGCGGGGAGGCCTGGTAGATGTTTATAAAGGGGTTTAAAAGGGACCCTTTTTAAAGGGGACCCCTTTGGGAAAGGGGTGATCCGTGCACATCCAACTGGAGGGGGTTTCTGAAAAAATCAAAGTGATGGACAAAATATGTAAGAATTTATGACTTCTCGTTTATTCTTTTTTGCCCTCCAACTTTCACAGTATGTTCAGTTGAACATTTTGAGGGATTCCCGTGGGGAAAAATTTTGATTAAAAACAATTTCAATGTAATTTTTCACAGCTGTTTTTGACTTTATTGAAAATTTGTGGTTTAAAAGTTTTATTCATTGTATGGATTTGTTAAATCCCCCACGGATGTGTATGACTAATGTAGTACGCAAGTTTTTATTATCAAATAGTCTTTGAGTTGAGTTTTTTTCCTTAGGTTGAGTTGTAACAGGATCTGTTAAATACGGTCACATAAAAATTTGGATATGGCTTCAATATTGAAATAATCTTGTTTTAAAAGCCTTGTTTTTTTCTTGCAGGCGACTGTAAACAAAAACCTTTCGGGGGAATTTTATCTCCTAAAATCGGCCCATGACCTATGCGATGTGCTGTATGTCATGTGTTTCAATCTTTGTTATGTTACCCCTTTTTAAACAAAGTGGATATTTTTAGTTACTATTCAAAATATGGTGCATCTTGTTGGGAGGAATTTTTTTGGGATAATTTGTGGAAACATACCACTGGGGATCGGCAATTTGACTTCTTTATTTTGTGTAAGTTAAATTTTATTTTGACATGACTTATGCAGTTGATCCTTTCAATTTAATTTTTTTTTTTCATCATTTGGGCTATTTTGAGTTAATTTTACTCCGGTCTTTTCAAAGGCATATTGAATC
Organism: Lumnitzera racemosa; assembly: GCA_024138005.1. Classification (NCBI taxonomy): domain Eukaryota; kingdom Viridiplantae; phylum Streptophyta; class Magnoliopsida; order Myrtales; family Combretaceae; genus Lumnitzera; species Lumnitzera racemosa. The sequence goes on along the minus strand of JAMXBC010000676.1, from coordinate 7,337 downwards.
ATGAATTTTAAGCCCCTTTAAACTCAAAAGATATTCACTGTGATACTGCAAAATTCAATGGTGAGGTACCCTTTTCTACTTTGGAAAAATTGTCGGTTGTTTCTTCACTGGCCCTTTTTGGTTTTATTTGATTAAGTCCATAAATACGATACATTAGATTTCTGTTTCTGTTTTCTTGTCAATATGAGCTATGTGAAGATGAAACTAACATGGTTCCAGTTCGATATTTCTTGCAGCCTCAACCGAAAATTGAAAGCATCATATTTTTAATCTCATCATTGCATCCTTGCCGAACTCTCATATGTTGATGCTTTTAGACTACTTCCACATATTCTTTTGACAGTTTCAAACTGGCTTCATAAAATTTCTCATTGTGGATGTGTCAGCAGGTTATGATGATTCCCTTTATTCTTATTTCAGGTTATTAAGTGTAACGGCTATCAGGTCCTCTACCAGATGGCTTGGTAATCTTACAAATTTAAATTTATTAGACCTGGAGCGTAACAACTTATCAGGACCATTGCCAAAAACTTTGGGGGCGATTGGCCAAGTTAAGCATTTGTAAGCGCTCTACAAAATGAAATGAGTTTTTGCATAAGTACCTAATTTGGTTAATTTTGGCTTATCTAAAAATGGTTATTACATTACAGTCACATGAATGACAATAAATTCAGTGGCCAAATTCCCCAGCGCTTTCGAATTTGCCTCAACTCTGGCATTTGTAAGTTCGCCCGTCCAGATTTTGTTAGTCTCTTATCTTTTTGGTCTGACAAGGAAGGAGAATATTGCAGCCTTTTAGTAACAAACAACTTGTCAGGCGATTTTCCCTCGGGAGTTCTCTCAAATGCCAAAACTAAAAGCCCTGTAAGTCGTCAAGTTATTCAACCACAGTTTTTCATGCCTGTACAATTTGCGTGCATGGAGTATGCTTGTACTGTCAAAAATTGTTCCCACATTATTTAAGGGATGTTTGGTGATAAAGAGTAAACATCAGAAGGATGAAAAAGAAAAAAAAAATTTGAAATCATACCAGGAATTAGTTCATTTTTTTTTTTAAATTTCTAGACTGAATTGAGTTATGTTCTACTCCTTTGACTTATAATTTAACATATCAGCTTGTGCTAAAAGTGTTTAGAGATGATTATTGACCCTTCACAGTAGGAATTTTTTAAGGATGCGGTTTGTTTCATGGTAGATGTTTTCAAAAAAACTTCCAAGATTGAGATTTTGCAATGTTTAAACATGTTTTGGGCGTCATCAGAAAGGGATTGTGCTAACTTGCAGAGTTTAATAGTACAAGTAGTGTAGATTGTGATGGTGGGACTGTTGTGAACAAGAAATTATGGTGGTGCCAATGTCCACACTAAAAGGAACCATGAAGTGAAGAAAGGATTTTATTTTTTTAAAAGGGAAAACATTTTCCCATTTCTAATAAAATATTTTCATTTGAATGAAAACTATTCTTCAGTGATCAATATATTCTTCATTTTTCAAGGTGGGAAGCATTTCTGAAAAAGGAACTCATGCTGAAAAAACTCTGGGATTCCATTATGCCAATTGTAATCAGTGATTATTTAAAATGCTCAATGAATTTCATCACCATTGCCATATTTTTTCCATTTTTGCATCAACTTGATAATTAATAATTCTCGGGAAACTGAAATTCCAAGCTCTTATGCCAACATCCCAAATCTCTTGAAATTGTGAGATGTCTCTCTCTCTCTCTCTTTTCTGCCTGCAATATATAATTCTTTTCAGATATCCCTTTCCATGTTCAGCGGATCAATCAAAAAATAAGAATCCCTCGGAAAAAGTTCATTCCTTAGACCTCCTGTTGTTCGATTAGTTATCAATCCATTTTAAGAGATGGATCTTTACTTTGACGTTATTTTGTTTTACCTTTTACACTGGTTTATTTAACAGGAGCCTTAGGAACTGCGTTTGCAAAGGGCCTGTCCCTGATTTCAGCACCGTACCGGACTTCTCTCATGTAAGTAATCTGAGATATGCATGATCTTCCTCTCAATCTTCGTTGGTTCTTCCCACAGTTCACTCATTTATGGAGAATTCTTTCTTCCTTAACTTACTAAAAATTTGAGTAGTTGACTTGTGGAATAGTCTACATTCTGGAGTTCATGCCTTGATGAGGAAAAGATAAATTGTTATCCTCTCACGTTTTGTATGGCCCAAATGAAAAGAGTTAGAAGTATATTACTCACTTTGTCATGGTTCTGTTGATGATTTTTCTCCAGCGATCAGCTTTAAGGGCCGAAGGAAATTTTACACATAAGTTATCTGGTAACATCACAAATGGGGAGTAACTTGCAATCCTGAAAGCTGCTTTGTGTATTCATCTGAAAAGGAAAAATCGATAGAAACATGATATCTCACTTTCTTGGTGCAGTGATCTATCTAAAAAACAGCTCGAAGGACCATCCCCTTTAAATTTTTAGGTTTTCTGAGCTTCAGAAACTGTAAGTAAAAACTAAACTATTGATTGCCATTTGTTTCTGATCTATTGCTTACAGTTATTACAGTAGTTGCTGAAAGCGAAAAATTTTGTTCTGCCCTTTATGATTGACGAAAGGATCCTTCAACTTCAAATTGGAAGAATGTTATCTAATGCCAAGCTGGATATTCATGTGATATATTAGTCCTGTCCTTTCTTTCAGGTCCCTAAATTTAATAACTTCTTGTCTGGTAATGTTTCCAGTAGCCTCTGGCAGGATATCACTTTAAATGCTGCTGCAAAAACTTTACTGTAAGCCAACAAATGAACTAACATGAGAAAGTTTATTCATATGAAGTAATGAACACCATTCCGTGTTTATTTTTAATGTTACTTTCTTGATTTAGTATGATGTATCTAAAAACCCCTAGTAATAAATGCGTTGCATTGGCGTTTGCAAGTGTATAATTGTGTATGCCATTCATTTTTTATTTTCATGCATCCTTGCAGGGATTTACAAAACAATGCATTCACAGGAAATGATGGAACTCTGGATCCTCCTCCAAATGTCTCGTTACAGTAATTTTAAACAAAGGGTTTATTTGGTTGACTGCAGTTAGACATTTTGTGTACTTGCCACATTTGTTACCCAGGGGCATGGTTTCAACTTCTGCATTTCATATGTAAGTTGAACAATTAAAACAGCCTTTCTATAAAAACCCATCCAACAATCTATTTTTTGTCAATGGTTTCATTTTTTATTGTTAATTGACTTTATTTACTAAAGTCCAATTGATTTTATATCATATGATTACTTTTGAGTGACTATACTATAGAAAACCCTATTTTCACTTTTCAATTTCCCCACACAAAACTATGATCCAAACACTTAGCAACCCCTATATTCACCATCACATACTCCATCACTCCATCTATCAATATTTACACAATCTAACGTGCTACCACTCTTCTGGTGTTTTTAAGCCCAACACCCTTTTTATCCCTCACAAGTGTCACCAGCATTATCCTTATTAAATGTCATTCAATAACTATCAATTATGGTTATTGCTCATGACCTCATTTCTTATATCAATGGATTGATATGGATTGTCAATGGCACCCCCATTGCTCTACTTAGTGAAATTTTCACCTTCTCTAAGGAGTCTCTCCTCCTAATCCAGCTTATTCACATTGGCTCCCTATTAAACCACTTTAAGTTGTAAACTACCTTAGTTGTATCGTGTCATCTTTTGTTATTTCGGTTTTTCCTTGCAACACCTCTTTCATCTCACAATGCTAACTCTGGTACACCCTCACCCTTACTCATCTCACTCTACTGTTTCTTCCCATCAACAACCCTATTGCCTTTTCCCCCAAAACCCAACTCCTCTTTTGCTCTTCCACCCCTAGCTATTCTAATACTTCCCTTCCCCTACCTACCTTCGACTACCGGCCCAAACCCCCTGCCCTCCCTTTTTATTGGTCACAATGCTTCACCGCTCATCACTTGTCCTTATAGACACACTCATTCTTAACATACCTTAACCACCCAAATAGCTCCTTTTCCAGCAGCAACAACTCTTTTGTTACCTCTAAACCTTCACAGCTTCTCCACATCCGAACCTCCCCCCAAACCTGTATCTCAGACGTACTCATTCTCATCATACCCTTCAACCGCCTAAAATAGCTCCATCCAACAGCAACAGCTCTTTCATCTACCTCTCAACCTTCAAAATGTCCCCCACATCATGAACCTCTACGCAGATGTACACACTCAATGATATCCGCTCTCAATAAAGCATTGCTAACCTAAAACTATTCCTGATCTTCATACTTGTATAACTTGCTTTGTGCCTTCCCACTATACTGAAGCTTTTAAGGGCCCACTTGGGCTGCTGCCATGAGAAAAAAAGTTTGAGTCTCCCCCTTAAAACACGCTTGAGTACTTGTTCCACCTCAACCCAATGAAAATGTGGTTGGTAGCACTTGGAAATTACATGTCGGATATAATGCAGAGGGCCAAGTAGGCATTGTAAAGCTCATTTTTATTACCAAAGGGTTTATAAAACAGAAGGGGATTAAACTATCATGAAATTTCCTGTCTTATTACCCAGTCATGCACCTTTGGGAGTCTACTTGTAGCACTCTATTTATGCACGACCTATCAAATGATAACATATGGGATCTCTCCAAACTAGTCAAAATGCCACTGTCCCCATAGAGTCAATTAGTGCCCCTGGTTTCCCATTGACATCCAATCCCATCAGCTACCAAGAGATTGTTAGGAACTGCAGTACCTTACCATTATGAGGCTAGATATTAACTTTTCGGTTAATCAGTTGAGTTAGTACATGCATCTTCTCCCTACTAACCAAATATATGTTGCCAAAGGAGTTCTCTAATATCTTTGTGCACTATTTGCTTGGACCTTCCCCTTTTATGGACATCTTGTGCATCATTAATTACCCATGCGATAGCCCAACAGGTGGTGATATCGATACTCACTGGTTACCAAAAAGTATGTCATTTTCCTTTGTCGCAACCTCATCTCTGATGCCCCAAAAAAAAACCCAACTATATCCAAGAGCTCAACAAAAAGCTGGTATAAAGCTGTAGCATATTTGTTGCATATTGACCTAAATCTCTCATATTGCTTGCGAGTCAAAAGCTCCTACTAGTGTCTTATAATTCTATGATGTGACAATCTTGGCTCTGTCTATACGGAGACAATCTTATTTTTCATGACGCACAAAACATATTTATTTTGATTATCCATATGTGTGTAAACAAGTTGAAATTGATCAAGTCTTACCCCGATAAGTTCCTAGTCTTACGAGGGACACTTACACCGTAGGATTTAGGAGGCATATTAAGTGTGTATATATTTTGTAATTAATTTACTTAAAAGTAGAGCAGTATTTTTACTATCATAGGGTTTCAAACGCTAACCCCGGGTTCTTTTTTTAATAAGTAATTAATGTATTTTTTTTTTCCAAGACTAAATCTCTTGTTTTAGAAAACATTATCAAATACAATATATTTACTTGTAACTTTCCTCTGCTAATCTGTCTACTATTTTTCCATCCTCAATAAATTTAAATTTGTTTTTAATGATTTTTTTTTCACGGCTCGGAGGTAATCGTGTTTGTGAAAAAGATATACCTAATATTGTCAACTATTGTGGCAGTAATACTGAGAACGTTGAACCCCTGGAAACACGACTAACAACGGTGGCTCTTGTCAATCCGTGATCAGTATTTTGAACCTGTCAGAAGCCTCTTGTCAATGTTTTGCACCATATGATGTTACAATACGTCTTAAAAGTCCAAGTTTTACAGATTTCCGCCCCTATAGCACTGCATTTACTCGTTGGCTGACCTCCAGTTTTCATATAGAGACCTATCAGTTTTCCATTGCTCAATTCTACGGGTAGAGGGCCCAAGGTTAATGCGTTTTTCAGAATTGCCCCACCATATCTCAACAGCACTGATGGTTTATTCGCTCTGATCGCTTTGAAGTTTTTAAGGATATGATTGAAAGGTTCGAGTTCAATTAAAGTGACATATTTGGTCCCTATGATTTGATTTCCTTGCGCTGGTGGACCTTATGGTATGTCTCATCATTGCCCCGAAACTCATATTAGGGGATATGGAATTTATTTCAGCTTTATTTAGTAAATATAGTAATACCATTAATGCATTGTCTGAAAATACGCTTCCATGAAGGAGCTTAATTGTGGGATTCTGTAATGGAAGAATGAGTCATTTTTTTTTTTTTTGGGGGGGGGGGGGGATCATAGTTTTCTTTGGAAAAATATGTGTATGTGTGTGTGTATATATAAATTATTTTTTGGGCCCATTAATGTTTTTATGGTGTGCTGATCAACCATCCCTAAGTTCAAGCATAAAACAAGGGTGCTCTGCAGGAAAAAGTGCTGGATCGGCCTTTGCTGGGGCAGCATATCCTTGGGCCATTGCATATTTTGTTTATATAAGGCACCATAATGAAACTCCAAAGAATCATAAATGTATGCTATCTTACTCATTTTTAGAGGTTCCAAGAGTGCTATAACTGAAAGTATTGATTTTTTCTTTTGTCCCCCTTTCATGACAGCTCTAAAGTTTGGGATGAAAATTAATGAAGTAAAGGAGTTCAGCTTTTCGGATCTCCAAAGAGCAACTAGAGACTTTGAAATCACCAGCCAGATTGGACGTGGAGGCTACGGCATGGTTTATAGAGGTGTTTTAGCTGATGGCCCCAGTGTAGCAATCAAACGTGCAGTTCAAGGATCCTTGCAAGGTGAAAGGGAGTTCTTCATGAAATAGAATTCTTGTCTCGTTTACACCATCGAAGCTTAGTTTCCTTGGTTGGATATTGTGATGAAGAAGGAGAGCAGGTATACCCTTCCTTCTCAAATGAAATTACATTTACATCGTGAGAAAATATTTATGCAATTGCATGATGCTTATATGTCATTGATCCCTAAAACTCGTTAGCCCCCCCCAAAAACAAATTCAAATGATTAGAGTCTATATCTGCTATTGTTTAGCATATGGAGCTGATATGACAAAACCCCAAAAAAAATTTGCTTTTTTGGCTTCTTTCGAGGGACTAAGTTTCCCCGTCAACAAATGGTGCCCTTGTTAGTATCTTTGTTAAATCTAACAATTGATTGAAGATCATGTTTTGGACAATAATTTATAGGAGCCAAGGGCTCAAGGACTAATTTATTGAAGAACAAAGTATTGCAAACCTTAAAACGACGGAATTAAGGCTAAAGGATTCGCACACAAGAGCAAATGTCCTGACTGTAAGAGCTTATTACTCTTCCCTTCTCCACTAAAGAAATGTAGATGCTCAAAAATCAAAAACCGATTATTCTCTATAT
>JAMXBC010000675.1:0-15614 GCA_024138005.1 Lumnitzera racemosa | reverse complement strand
CTAAGGATATGATGCATAATTTAAAAAATTTTAAAAAAAATCACAGCACAGCTAAATATGATGCCGAGTGGTTGGTGAGGTTACCACCCACTAGCCTTGCTTAAAGGTTAAAAAAAGGCAAAGCTGAGTAAAAACAAAACGAGGCTATGTCTCTAGAGGAAAAAAAAAAACCCCAATATATTGATAAAGAAAGATGATTGGGGGCTACATTTTATAGTGGTATTTTTTACCCGAAAATTTAAGAAAAACTTGCCAAAAAAGGGGGAAAAGAAAAAAAAGGGTAGTATCCCAAAGAAAAGTTAAATGTACAAGTAATAAAAAAAAGGGTAAAAATGGAAACATACAAACCAAAATGAATTTCTGAAAGGAGGTTTTTGGTTGGTTTTTTAAAAAAACACGTAGCTTTTTAAAAGGTGTATAACCTTCTAGCAGAAAAAAAAAAAAATTCATATGATTTACTTGAATTCTGTTGAGATGGGGTGCGGAGCAAGGCTCTAGACAAATATAGTTTAGTTGAAAAAAGGAAAAAAACTAGGGGGGCATATGTAGGGCTCTTTCATTTTGGGTACAAATTTTTTTGTCAAGTAAGCAGGGGGGGAGGGGAAATGGGTTCGAACATGCTAAAAGGGTAAATGGAACGGTTGGGGGCTATCAATAAAATTTCACCCAATCGCAGTGTTTTTTTGAAAATTGTAAGTCATCAGCATGGCGTATGGGGAGTTGGTTTTGAAAAACAAGGAGCTTTAGTTTAGAGGGGGTCGGTTTTAGAGCGGGAAGATTGCCGCTTTTGCCTTTTAGCCCCTTTTTGGCTCAGCTATGGGGTTTTAAAGGTTTGTAACCTGATACCTATAAATCTATTTAGGATTTAAGTAAATGGGAAAAATTTTTGACAAAAAATCCTTTGGGGGGGAATATGCCCAACGTTTGGGGGGGGCATGGCATTTAAAAAATGCCTCCCCATTATCGGGGGAAGAACTGATTGAAGCATTTACCCAAAAACAGAAGGGGCTATATTCTAATTGTCTCCTAAGGCCAATCGACCTCTAGCTTTGCAAATTTTGTTTTAGCAAGTTTTTTGCAAGAGGGGGAAAATTAAAAAGACAGGAAAAAAATTAGCGGAAATCAAATTACTAAATTTTAAATTTTCCGAAATGGCTTAAAATTTATTTGACATTGAAATGAAGATGTCAAAAGACATTTTTCTCCAATTTAACCCCAAAATTTAACTCCTTTTATTAGTTAAGAAAGGTAGGAATTTTAAAAGTATACAACCTTCTCACCTAGGAACAATTTCTAAAGGCTAGACCCAAAACCCACCAGTAAAATACTACATGTGCCCCAATGGGGGTCATTCTAAAGAAGATTGTTAAAAAACAAAAAACAAAAGAAAAAAACCTAATTGATACTAGGTTTTTTCCCCAAAATAGACTTTCCCAAAACCCCAAATAAAAACCAAAATGTTAAGGTAAAATGTTCTTTCACAATACAAAGGTATGCTCAAAATGAAGGGAAGTAAAAAATGGAAGGGGGGTAGGATTTTTAAATTTAAGGGAAGCAAGAAAAATTCAATGGAAACCAAAGAATGAGGGTTAATTATTAAGGAAGTTTAAAATTTACTTTGGGATTGTAATGCAGAGATTTTCTTAAATAAAAGTTTTTTTTTTTTCTTGAGAAAGTTTAGATAAAAGAGATAAGTGAACCCTAAACACCAACCATTAAACATGAAGTGGGGGAGTATCTCAAAGTGAGGTTTTTTACACTCACCCTTAAAAAGGAAGCCCATCCTGAAATTGATACACAAATTTTAAAAATGATTTTTCGCATTCATTTCTCATTCTTAAAACAAAAATTTCCTTTTTATCAACCTCGTTAAAAGGGCCTTTTTTTTTTATGAAATAAAAAAAATTTTAAAGCCTTTTGTCAAGAATCCCCCATGGGGGGGAAATTTGGGGGTTGGTTTTAAAAAAAAAAAAAAAAAAAAGGGTTAAAAAAAAATAATTTGTGCTTTCCCCAGTTTCCTTTAATTCAATTTAAATTTTATTACTTCTAGATATTTATTCTTTAAAATGAAAAAAAAAGCTTCAATTTTGAACACTAAAAATTAAATGCATATACGTGAGTCATTAAAAAAAAGGGAAAGGAAACATTCCCTTTTTTTTTAAAAATTTTAAATTAAAAAAAAAAGGGGGAAAAAAGAAAAGGGGGCATGAAAAAAAAAAATAAGGGGAAATAAAAAAGTATGCCCTAAAAAAAAACGGGGTTTAATTAAACCCCAAAAATTTAAAAAATGATTAGGGCATGGACCTCAAAAGGGCCCTTTTTCTAAAGTAAGCCCTATCCTTCGAAATAAAAAAACCCTAGGGGTGAAAAAAAAAGACTATCAAAAAAAAACCCCTTCCTCTTGCAAAATAAGGGGGCCCCCTACAATTTATTCTTAAAAAAAACCTTGTGTTGGGAGAAAATTAAAATTTTTCTTACTTTAAAAAATTCCTTTTTAAAGCTAAGGTAAGATAATTTTTAAAAATTTAAAAACCCATAGAATTTTTGACTTGTAAAAAACTTAGGATGAATAAAAAAGAACTCTTTTCAAAAAAGGGGGGGCCTTAACATTTTTTAAACCCTTTTTTAAAAAAACCCAAGGACCAAAAAGCCTATTTTAAAAATTTCGTTCGGGAAAAAAAAATTAAAATTATTTTAAAGATATCACTTAGAAGAAGACCTAATTTTTTGGGTTTTTTTTGTCAAAAAGTGGAAAGGCTCGGGGGGGGAAAAGGCAAGGAAAAATCCTCTTAGACTAAAAAAAAAATCAATTTTAAAAAAGTCATTGCCCCTTAGTCACCCCAAAAATGACACCAAAAAAAGGGCTCTTACCTCTAGTGGGCCCCAAGAAAAAAGGGGGGGGGGGACCCCCCCTGAAAGAAAAAGGATTATCAGGGGGATTTTTTGAGCAAAAATTAAGAGAAAAGGTGAATTTTTCAAAGGATATATAAAGAACCCCAAATTGTTAGCCCCCTTTTTTTAAAAAAAAAAAAAAAGAAAAAAAAAAAAAAAAAAAATTTAAAAAAAGGGGAAAAGGGTGAGTTTTCTTTTTAAAAAGTCCAAAAAGTTTTTTCATTACAATTTAGTCTTTTTTTCTAGCTTCAACTGTGTTTTTAGCCTTAATGCGGGGGGTTTTTCAAAAATGAGTCTGCTTAAATTTTTTTTTTCCTACTCAAAACCCCAAAGGGGGTAGTTTTGTACTTTCAAAACATGAGGTCCTACCCTAATTTTTTTTCCCACTCAAATCTTAGAGACCATTTTCAGTTTTTGTTTTTTCACTCAAAATTTAAAAAAGGATTCCAATCCCTGGTCTAAACCCCAAAAAACCCCTTTTTTTTCAACTTAGGGGGCCCGCCCTTAGCAATCAAATTCAAAGTAACCACGATGACTCCGGTCTCTCTCTTTAAGTCAACCCTTAGGTAAAAATTTTTTCAAAATCTAGAAAAAAATGCACAAATTAAGAAACTTTTTTTAAAGAATTCCTGATTAAAATTTTTTTAGTAACCATCAATCTAATGGTGTTTTCAAATTTTTAGATCCATCAATTTGAAGAGGAATTTATTTTTCAATAGCCCATCAATTCAAGAGGGTAATTCAAATGTTTAGATCCATCAATCCAAGAGGGAAATTTCGTTTTAATAGCATCAATCTAAGGGATGGGTGATTTCCAATTTTTAGATCCATAAAATTTTAGATGGTGATAGGGATCAACCTCTTAAAAACCGACACAAGGAATCCGAGCTAGAGGACTTTCAAGGGCTTGTATAGAAAATACTAGTTCTAAGCTATACCCGAGATGGGAAACTCCTATCATGTTTTCGACCTTTTTGCTGACTTGTCTATTAGATCCTCATCTATGTCCAACATGGCTCTTACCCAACAGCGAAGTTCCTAATCTAGAAGACAGCTTAGAATTAGCCAAAAACCAAGGCTATCGACACTTGACTCCTAGCGTCTAACTTCAAGACAACTGACCATTTTGCTAAGCTGATCAGCCCCCCGACTTGATCCAGATCATGTCGACCCCTGATTGTAATACATTCCACTCTCTACCTATTTTTTATATCATATCCTGGGATGTCCACCCACTAAGCGAAACATATTTTTTGTCCCTTTTTTACCCCTTTTTTTTAGTGTGTTTCCCATGAAAAACCTGATTGGTAAAAAAACCCCTTTTTTTTTTTCTTTTTTATACAGTAGAATAACCTTATACCCAAGTATAAAAAAAAAACCCCCATTTTCCTTATATGCACATTTCTTCTACTTGCAATGCAATTTACTCACTTAATAACCTTAATTTTTTGTTATTATTTAATCTTACTTTCCCTTTTTAGAAAAGAGCAATGGGAGTAACCCTTAAATTTTTCAAAATAGGTACATACGGGGAAGTTTATGGGGGGACGGTAAAATTTGATTTGGGGGAGTCTAATCCATTCATACCCTGCCTAATTTTGCTAGTTTTTTTTTCTTTTTTTTTTTCAATTCATTCTTTGTATGCCTTTTCTCCGTGTGTAAAAACCCCAAAAGACCAATCGTTTGGTTTCAAATTTTTGATATCCTTTAAACCCCCAAGAGGAATAAAATTTTTTAAAAAGCCTCAATCTAAAAGGGCAATTAGTTTTTGTTAAAGGGGGGGGACATCATAAAAGATGGTGTTCAAATTTTTTCAAAAACCACAATCAAGAAAATGTTATCCCCATCAATCTGGGGAGGGCTTCAATTTTTTTTTAAAGCCATAAAAATCCAAAGGTGTTTTATAACCCAAAAAATCTAAGGGGTTTTTTCAAGCAAAAAAGCACAAAAATCCAAATTTTGGGTTTCAAGGTCGTGTTTGTACCGCCAATTGAAGATGGGCTTAAAAATTTTAAAAGGCTTTATCAATCTAAGATGGTGTTTTACTTGGGTTAAATTTAAAAAAATTGGAAAAACCCTTTAAAATCCAAAGGTTTTTTTTAAGATGTACTTTTGCTTTTAGCCAAAAATTATGAGCTTGAAGAAAAAAAAGGAAAAACCCTTAAAAGTTCTGTATTAGAGTTCGTTGGTTAATAAATTTAAAAAAAAGCAGTTTGAATGCCACAAAGTGCCCGAAATGAAAAAATTTAGAAAAAAAAAACTATGTTGAAGTTTTTTTGGTTATACCGCCTTATGGGGGGAAAACTTGAAAAACCCCCCCCAAAAAGAAGGGAAGGGAATGAAAATTTTGGGAAAATTTGGGGGATGATATGAAGAGAGTTATGCGGAAAAGGGGTTTGGGGAGCATTTCGTGGGATGCCTCAAGAACTGCAAGAATTGAGATAAGAAAGTCAAGTGTGAAAGCTTACTTTTAAAAGAATTCCAGATGCTAATGATCCAATATTAAGTTTAGGAAAAAAAAAAACCGAATTAGTCTTGATTCTCGCAGTTAAAAGGTATGAGAATGAGGATGTCTTAAGCCCCTAGTTTTTAGAAAAACTTGATGACCACAATTAAAAGCCCCCGAGGATAGAAAGGCACAAAAAACCAACCCCCTTTTGGGCCCGGGGACTAAGGATGGGGTTAAAAATGTTCTAGGAAAAAAACTAATGCAAATAGAATTGAAAAAGGTTTTTGAGACCTGACCCTTTTTCTTACACCAGCTGAGGGAAAGGAACCTCTAAAAAAAAGTTTAAAAAAAGGGCAAGTTCAGGGAAAAAAAAAAACGGTGAGAATCAAATTTTTTAAAAAAATGCCAAAAATTTGGAAAACTATTTTGCTCATACCCAAACAAGCAAAAAAACAAGGGGGTGATCCGAGGTAAGGCACCCAATGTTTAAGGGGTAAAAAAAACAATATTAAATTGAAAGAAAATAAGGAGTTAAGGGAGGAGGGGGGAAAAACGGAGCTGTCCAATGAGGAAGCATCTAAGTGAGAAGGAAAACTTCAAAAAAAGGGTTTTGTTTTTAAGGGGGTTTAGATGTATTTTTCCCCTACTTAGAGAAAAAACACAGAGAAAAACCCCTTTTCCCATAATTAAAGGGGCAAGGTGAATACCACTAGTTCACTAATCATTGATAGTAAGATTGTACAATCTCCCTACATTTATGGCCAGCAGCAAAAATTACCAACCCCCGGGCCCCCCCCCCAAGATTTTAAACAAGCTTCATTAGCTTAGTAATAAAATGAGCCTTATAAGTGAAAACAAAAAAAATACTGTATCGATCTGTTTTGGCAAGTAATCAACATGGAAAAGGCTTTGTGATTGGGCACCCCTGGAACATCCCCCCTTTTTTGCTTGGATACCTGGATTTTTTTTGATTGAGTGTTTTATGCTGACAATCAGGGAAAAACTTTTTTTTTTGGGGACATTTAAGGAAGAATTTGGGAAAATTGAGTCCATGCTCCCGAATGGGGAAAAAAGCATACAACCCCCAGTTTAAAAACCAAAACCTAAAAAAAAAAAGAGGTTTTTGGTGTTGCCCAAAAAGCCAAAAAACAAAAAAAGAAAATGGACTAGGGGGGGGGACTGTTTGATTTGCTTGTCAAGACCTTCAAAAAGATGACCCCCCATGGGGGAAAAAACTACCAACCAAAGAAAAAAAAAAATTATTAAGGGGGGTTTTTTCCGATTTTTTTTTGGAAGAGTTAGGGAAAATGGTTTTCCCCCCCAAAAACCAAGGGTCGAGCATGCTTTTTGACCTACAACTGGGGAGTTCTGTGCCAAATAAAGCCTACCTAAAAAAGCTAAATCTTTAAAAATAAAAAAAACCTTTAAGGCAAGGGGATAGTTGATGAAAAAAGGGTTGGTATGAACCCTTTTAAAGGCCCCTACACTATCGGGGCCTTATTAAAATTGAGAAAAATGGGTTTTGGGGGGGATGTGTTAGATAACCAAGCGATCAACGAATCCCAAACCAAATCAAATTTAAAAAGGTATCCCCCCCCAAGTTTTGAAATTTTGCAGACAAAAATTAAAAAAGCAAACGGGATTTCTCTAAGTCGAAACCTTTTAAAAGCGGGGTACCATCAGATTTCGAATGCATAAAGGCGATGAGGGGAAGACCACCTTCAAAAAACCGACAGGTTTTATATGAATGATTTGAATGCCTTTGGGGGGGGGGGACATCAATATGCTAAGCACTTTTAAATGAAACTTTGAATCATGTGCTCTAAGAATTACGGGGAAAGGGGGTTTTTTTGTCATTTATTCCATTGAATTTTTAGTTTTTTACAGTTTTCGACTTGGAGATTTCTTTCGAGAAATCTTAAAAAGTGCTTAAAAAAAACCCAACCCAATAGCTCTACACCAATTCTGAAGAAGTACGATTTTTTTCCTTTCTGAGGAATCTTTTTGGGGGTTTTTTGTTATGACGGGGTGGTTAATTGATGAAGAGGGGATAAAAAAAAATCAGGGGGAAATGGTTTTAAGCCGACCGTTTCTACCGATGTAAAGCTTCCATGGCCTTAGAATCATTTTATCCCCACTTTCATCAAAAATTTTTTAAATCGAATGTGGGCCCTACTCAAGAACCCCCCTCAAAAAAGACAAAATTGAATTCAGATGGGTGAGAAAAAGAGGAAGAGTTTTAAAGGGATGTGAAGGAGAAGCAAACTACCCCCCGTCTTAACTCTGCCGGCTTCGACAAGGAATTTGGGTAAATTTTTGATGTTCAAAAACAAGGCAAAAAGACAGCTGATGCAAAAAAGGCTGAATATTGTTTTTATTTTTAGCAAGAAACCTTTTAAGGAGCCACACTAAAATTTTTTTCGTTATGAAAAAAGAGTTTTACTCCTTAATTTTGGGGAGCCCTAAGGGCAAAAGCAACACTATCGGCTCCCAAGGAATTTATGACTCCATGATCTAAACCCTTTGACATATCTAAAGACTAACCAAAGTTGTTCCGGAGATAAGCAAGTGGGTTGAGTTCGGGGGGTTTTCTTATTCTAAAATACAAGAACAAAAAGAAAAAATGTAGTGGGCGAAAGTTTTAAAGATGACAGCCCCTCCTGGCCAAGCTAAAAACAAGGCATTTGGGTTTTTTTTTAAAAAACCATCAAGTTTGATTGCAAAACCTACATGTGGTCCTATCTACACCCTATTGAAAGGGGAAGGATGGATATTAAGACTATCATAGGGAAGGGGAAACGGATACTTATTCGGGGAAGAAAAGGGGCATGTACCCGACCTGTTCCATGTGAAACTGGTAATGTTTTGGGAATGCAGGGAGGAGGTTTGACAAGACACTTTACCCAAAACCCCAAAAAAACTTATGAATTATCTCAAAAATTCCCTTTGGGGGGGGGGGGTAAGATAAGAAAAATTTTTTCAATCCCTTGGCCTACAACCACTGAAAAGCGAAGAGTCACCCGGGGTTAAGGACACTATAAAAACCCCTTGCCGATGTTTAAGATAATATGGACTTCCTACTAATATTATCGAGGACATCCAAGGGGGAAAACCCATCATGGGGGTTATGGATCAATTTTAGCAAGATGGCACATTTCGTGCCCTTTTTCTAAAAAAAAAACAATGCTTAAAACATCTCCTTTTTTTTCTTGTAAAAATATCAAGAAAAAAACGGAAAATTTTTTTAGGCCCATTTTTTCAAACCGAGACCCCCATTTCATAAGCTACTTTGGAGGGTTTTGGAGGCGAAGGGGAACCAAGCTATATAAGCATGTCCGACTACCTAAGACCTTTGGATAAACTGAAGTTATAAAAATAAACCGAGCAATTTGCTATGGGTTGCTATTGGACGAAACACAACCGACCGGGGATTTTATAACCAATCTTTTGAGTCGCATACAACGGACTGTCCATAAGTAAAATCTTATCTCAATTTGGGGTCCTATGGTTCAACCGGGGCTGCCATTGGCCCAAAACCGCCCAACCGATGCTTGAGAGACCGACCAACGTTAAGAGAGTTAAGGCTATCAAAACCATGCACCAGAAGGTTATAAACCATTTGGGTCAAGCTAATGTAAACTTAAGGAAGCGAAGCTGGAAGGAGGGAAAAAGAAAATTTCAACCAAGTGATTTGGTTTAGATACACCTCAGCAAGGGAAAAAATTCCTAAACTTAGGTGAGGGAAGTTGTCTCCCAAGACCGATTGACCCTATAAAGTGCTTGTAAAGATCAACCCTAATGTCTATAGATTTGAATGCTCGAAGGTATGGGGTCCCCAAACTCCTTCAACATTGCCAACCTCCAACCTTCACTTTCAAAGACAGCAAAAAACCGGGGCTGAAACCGATTTTTATCCCAAAACTCAAAAAAACCCAAAAAAGGGGGTGATAAGGATCAAGGGGGGCCGATTATACACTCCTAAGGCCCAAGGGCACTCCTTAGATGGTTTTTCCAAGCTATCCGGGTGATTAAAATGCGAAGAGTAGTCTTGTCCTAGTCCAATCTATCGAGCTTTTCACTCTTTTATGCATCTAAGGTGTTACCGAAGTAATCGCCGATGTGTTTAACCAGACCCTTTCTAGCATTAGTAAAAGTGCCAAAACTGAATACAGCAATTTCTATTACCGAGGGGGCCAAAACGATAACTATAGGGGGCCGACCATTGAGGCTGCTCGAATGTGAGCAGTTCCGAGCTAAAAACCCCTATCTACCCAAAAAGTTTTGGAGTCGAAATTCCGAAGCCAAATAACCTAAAAAAAAGAGGGGGGCCCTTTCTCGGCTCAAAAAAACTGTCAGAATCGTAGAGTAAAAAAAATGCTTTTGTCCTTTTTTTTTCAACTTACTTCCTTTTTAACGACCTTACGAATTTTTTGCCCCCAAACGATTTTATTTTTCCTTGTAAATTATTTTCCTCTTTTTTTTAAACCAATAAGGATCCTTTTTTTTTTTTTTTTTTTTGTAACGTAGAAAAATTACCCTAACAAGATTTTCTATAATAATTACATAACGTAACCCAAAAACCCCAAAAAAGGGTATACCAGAAGAATACACTAAACCTTTTAAAACCCTCTCGAGCTAAAGTGTCCTCTTGATTACTCTTAAAATACTTTATCTACCCATTTTTAAACGTAAAAAAATAGTGGAAGTGGCTCCACCATACTTTTGCATCATTCAAAATTAACTTGAGCTTGTGTGAGGCATTGGTTTTCATCATATCTAAGTCGGTGTATAGGAACCCCCATTTTTTCCCTTTGCTATCATTTGCTTTTTGGCCCTCTTGTGGGTTAAAAAACCCCCCCCCTTTGGTTAGGCGTAATATTGGGTTTTATATGTTTTTTTACTAGTCCATTCACGCAAAAACCCTATTTTTAAAAAACCTCATCACCATCCTTTGAACAAAATCACCCCGACAAAAAAAACTCCCGTGTTTGAAAACCTAGATCTTTAATCTTTCATACCCCTTACCACCGCAATTTTTCTCACCTACCCCATCAACTGCTAATTTTTTTAAAAAAAAAAACCCCCAAATGGCCACCAAGGGCCAAGGCATCTTCTTAACCCCCCCCCCCCCAACTTACCCTAATCGGAAAAAACACATGGAAATGTGATCACCGCTTGAAATTCCCCCTTAAAAATGCCTGAGCAAGCCATTGCAATCCCTTCTTTCCCCTCGTTGTTAAAAAACCCAAAAACCCCAAAACCCCAAAATGGATTTGAACCCGACTCTCGACTAAAAACCCCCCTTAATTGATCTAAAAACCCCCATGCAAGCATTAGTTTCCCCGCCCTTCATTTGAATGTGCCTTGTAATTTTTTATCTCATTTTTTTATTTTTTTTGCTTAACTTTACTCCCTTGTAAATAATATTAAAAATAAAAAAAAAAAGAAAAAAAAAGGAAAAAAAAAAATATAAGAAAAAAAAAAAAAAAGGAAAAGAAAAAAGAAAAAAAAAAGAAAGGAAAAAGGGTAGTTTTTTTTTGTTTATTTTTTTTTTTATTTTTTTTTTTTTGCTTAAATTAAAAAAAAATTTTAAAAAAATAAAAAGGGGGAAAGAAATAGTGAAAAAAATGTTTTTATTTTCCCCTTTGGGAAAATTCATTTATAAAAAAAAAATAAAAAACCCTTTCCAAAGTTAAAACCTTTTTTTGAATTTTTTCAAGGAAAAAAAAAAAAGTTTAAAATTAAGACCCTTTTTGAACTTTTAAAAAACTTGGGGAAATTTAATTTAAAACATTAATTTGACTAGTTTTTTTGAAAAATTTAAAAGGAACCAAAAAATTAAAGTTTTTTTTAAAAAGATACAAAGTCAATCCCGATATGGGTAATAGGGCACTTTACCATTACGGGGGCAGCTTAAAATATGGAAAAAAAAAAAAATTTCCCATCTTTTGTACATAATTGCCAATTGACCTTTTTAGAATTATTTTTTTGGGTGTGAATTTTTTATTCTTAAGGTATTTTTTTAAAAAAAAAATAAAAAAAATTTTAAATTGGAAAGTTTAAAAAATGTGGTATAAGTTTTGGGTTTAAAAAGTTAAGCCTTCGAACCCAAAAATCTCTATTCTCCAAAAACTTTTTTTTTTTTTTAAATTAGTTTTTTCCCAACAAAAAAAATGGGTAAGTTTTTTAAAATCAATTCACTCAATTTTATTTAAAAAAAATTTAATTTTTTTTTTTTTTTTCCAACCAGTCAGGGGAGCTCTCCAATTATTTTTTTAAAAAAAAATGTTTTAAAACCAGTTTTTTTTTTTAATTTTTTGAGCGTGGGCTGATATTAAAAAGGTGAGTTTAATATTGATTGGATTAAGGGAAAATTAATAAAAAATTTTTGGGAAAAAATTAGGCTTTGCAACATGACTGTGAGATTTTAAAGGGGCATTTTTTGTGTAAATTTTCCCCAACGTTTTAATGAGGCTGAAAAGTATTGGTAAACGGGTTTTTTTACAACTATAAGGCCGAAAGGGATGAGAAGTGAGATCCCATTAGATCTATACTATTTTATGCGATTGTAATGAAAAGGGATAGGTTACATGCCCAAAAGGGGGGGAATTTGACCCCCTTTAAATTTTAAAATTCGGCACTTAATTTGTGATAGGAATTAAGTTTTAGTTTATAGTCAGAAAAAAGAGACCAAGAGGAATTTTTCACTAATAAATGATGAAGTGCCCTTCTAAAAATTGAACTTTAAATGTTTTTATGAAAAAACCCTTTTAAAAAAAAAAAACCCGGAATCCAATAGCTTTTTTCTCCTACTATAAAAAGCATGTCACAAGTCTACAAACTTTTTATATTTTTTGGGGTATTGTTCTTTTTGCTCATATATTTACTTTTTAAAATTTAAATTTTTATCACTTTTCCCCATTCGATTTCCGAATTAGAGACAAGTTAAAGTTTGGTACTTGGATAAAACTCTTCTTTGAAATGACCATGAATACTTATAGTTTTTTATTATTATTACAAATCCCGACACATTAGTTTATTAAAAAACAACAGTTTTCAAAAAACCATATTTTTTCAATGTTTCATGTCATTGTTATCAAAAGGTAGAAAAAAAAAAAAGGAAATCTAAAGGGGGAAAAGAGGTAAAAAAAAAATATTTAGCAATTTAAGTGGGGGCTGGAAAAAAAGGGTAGAAAAAAAAAAAATAAGTTCAAAACTTTCCACTTTTTTGGGCCCCCCTTCTTCTCTCCCAAATTTTTAAGAAAAATTTGGGGAAAGTTTTTAGGATGAGGAAATTTGTAAAATTCCTTTTTTACTTTACACAGTTTTCAAAATAAAAAAAAATGGGGGGGGGTCTTTTTTTTTTCTTAACTTAATTTTATTCATTTCCCACTTCTAAAACAACAAAAAGAAATAGAAACTTTCTATCTGTTTTGTTCCTTTCCTTCCCTATGTTAGCAAAGCTTAGGTTTTAGTTCTCGTTTGTGAGATAACCTTTAATCTTTCTATGATTTTTATGACCTTGGGGGTCTATTTTTGGGGTTTTGTAATGCTTTTTTGATTTTAAAAAAAAAAAGTTGTAGGATTCGTTTTTAAAAATTAAAAAAAAAAAATCATTTGGGGGGGGGGCCTTAAAAGAGCAAAAATGCTACCTTCCAATTTTTAATTTGTTTTTACTAAAGGCTTTTCCAATAAAAATTATTGAGTATTTTTATATTTATTTTCTTTTAAAAAACCCAAACTAATTTAGCATCTAAAAGTGGTGTAGTATGGGGTTTTACATCATATCTGAACCATTTTGGAGGAATTGAGTGGGAATGTTTTTTTTTTTTTGGATCACCTTTTTTCCTGTTTAATAATCATAAATGATTTTCAATCGCTTTTTTTCCACTTCGTTATTACGAACCAAAAATCAAATGCTAAAATTCATCAAGCATCCCTTAAAAAAGTGTTTATTAAACCATAATCCAACAATGTCTTTTTTTTGTAAAAACCCAATAGTTTCTAAAAAAAGTACTAAAAAATTTTCAATTCTATATTAAATTTGTAGATACAAAATTACACTTTATTATTTTCATTTCTAAATATGTATCTATTTACATATGGATGCCTTCTTAAGAAAATGTATGTATATGTTTTTCGAATAAAATATCTTTATCTTCTCTATGCTTTTTTGTAATATCTAAGGAATGCTTGTGTAAAATGTTGTCCAATTGTCTACAGTTGATTCTTTTCTCGGGTACTAGTAGAATTTTATTTTCATTTAATGTTTATATTCACTCACTAATTTTGGGTTTACCAGAAAAATTCATTTTCAAGGAATTTCACCCCATCTTTTGTAAATAAACCAATATAATCTCAAATTAGAGGAATTACTTTAGACCACTCTTTTTAAATTCCTGGATTAAATCCCTTTCATAACTTGTAATACCTAGGGTTTTTCCAGTTAATTCAATAACCTTAGGATTTAAGGCTCTAAATTTAGGGTATCGAGTTATGTTTATCCATTTTATTTTAAACTTCATAGTAAAGTTAGACAAAGTAATTCAAGTAAAAGTCAATTTCTCTAAATAAGCTATATAAAAATATTAATTTAAGAAAAATATCAATTTATTGATAAAGCTAATAAATATCGAAAACTTTGAAATACGAGCTTTTAGATATAGCGAAATATTAAAGATAAGCTAAGTAACTTTTAAAATAATAGATGAAGTTAAATTATACGTAATATATGTCGAGCCTAGTTTTTCACTCTCCCGATTCTTTTTATAAATTAGGTCTTTTCTAAACCGATCAATACTAAACCCTATCAGTTTAATATTGACCTTCGGACTAAGGTTTAAAGAAGACCATTTTTTCAACTTGAAAAGATTTGGAGTCCGCCACCCAACTGGAATCGGGAAAAAGGGTTAAGTTATAACCAATTGGGTAGATTAGTTATAACTTAGCTACCAGTCTTAGTAATTAAAAAAACCAAATTATAAATAACGGCTTTTTAAAAACTAGAGATTTGGATCAGGGCTAATTTATTAAACCCTAAACGGTACCACTTTTAAACTTTTCGAATTTAACTTCGCTTTTCAAATATACCCTTTTTAATTTCTAAAACACATCTAATTATGATTCATGCAATTAAATTGACTAATTTTTCATAAATTTCTAGAAATGGAAAAAATAAAACTTTCCATATTTTAAGTTGCCTTATACTTGTGTATGGATATACCCACGTACTTGCTATTTCGGGATCAGACTTCCATAGTTTGTTTACCAAAAGACATAGCGTACTGATTTAATTTAAATTAAAAAAAAAATTCAAAGTTTTGTTTTTTACCCATTTGATTTATTTTTGACGAAATTTTTCCTAAGGGGCCTTAAATTTTTCTCATTTTTAGAAAATCCAAAGTACCCTAATTTAGAAAGGATCCATTTTATTTTTATTTATTTGAAAAAAATATTTTTTCTAAGTGGTTAAACCTTTTTATTTTATTATTTTTATTATTATTTTTTACTTTCTTTTTTTTTTCTATTTTTTTATTGTTTTTATTACTTATCCTTTTTATTAAGATGTGAAAACAACTAAAAATAATAAAAATATAAAAAAAATTCTCTTTTCTTTCTTGTTTTCTTTTCCTTCTCTTTTTTTTTTTTATTTTTTTTATTTGATTACATTTACATGGAATAAATAAATGGCACAAATAATATAAAAAAAAAAGTAAAATGAAATCTTAAAAGGTTTACACTAGGGGGGAGAGCACAGGTCGAGTCAGTTGCATGTCGCGAGTTACGGGTCAAATCGTAGGTCGGGTTATCGACCGGGTCGAATCGCCTACAATCCTACTTCAGTAAAGGTCGGATAGGGGTGGTTAAAGACAATTTGGGCCGAATTCCTTTAGGGGTGAGGGAAGATTTTGTGTATTTGGGATTGGACTTGGGGGGGTAGGCCGAGTGCCGTAGCCTGGGGTGGTCGTTTGGCAGTTGTTGGAGGTGGCAGTCGACGGTGGTGCTTGGGGCAACATTGCTAGTGGGTACGGTAAAGGTCGAGGGAGGTTGTATTCGGGAGCTAATGGAGTAGAGGTCACGGCTATGGTGTTGGGTTGTGGTTGGAAGGCTTAGAGAAGAGAGAATGCAAAGAGAGAAAGAGAATTGCAAGAGAGAGGGTGAGCTTAAGAGTTGATTCTGAAGCTCAGGAATGGATCTCTACTCATTGACGTCCCTATTTATACTTAATTCAACCCAACAAAAAAGGAAAGCTCCAATCAAAGTTAAAGGGAAA
>JAMXBC010000674.1:0-15615 GCA_024138005.1 Lumnitzera racemosa | reverse complement strand
TTTTAAGCCCGGGCTTGAGTCGATCACTTTTCCCTTTTGCATCTTTGGTTAACAAATGCCCCCCATAGCCCAATACATGTAGTATGAAAAATAAATATGATAATAGTACATATGTGAAGTTAATAATAGATAAATAGAAGATGAGAGTGACGTCTAGAAAAATACAGGGAAAGAAGCTTTAGGTTTTTTTCTTTTTTCTTTTTATCTTTTATAACAATGCCGCCTTATTAGCTATTCCCCAAACCCTAAAGAATGTATGTAAGAAGGGTGGGTTCTAGAGATCTTTAAACTCTATTACCTTATGTTCCTTGGTTACATCAAAGATTAAGTAAGGTAGCCTAATCAGCCTCAAATGGTGGTTGCCCTACTACACTTGGAACTTACACAATGGCTCCCTATCCTAAGGTCCTAAGACGACTCAAGTTCGACCGTATCTATCATGCATTCATAGTACATAAATAAATCCTCATATATAGTTAGATACATAAAACTAAACATTATATACTTTAGTACAATTATGATACAAATGACAAAAACGAATAAGTAAATAAATTTACATTAAGGTGATTTTTAGAGATTAATTTTAATCTGGAAAGTTTAATGGCTAACCCTCTTGAAAAATAAGAGGGGAAGGGTTGGGGGAGGTGCAAAAATGAGGTGTATATAGATAATAATGATCTAGTGAGTATTAGTAATCGTAATAGTCCTTGAGGGATTGACACTTGGACTTATCTACTATTATAATTTGATAGTGTGCACTTGCCCGACACACCAAGAGGTAATACATTAAATTTGATGTCTATAGTGAAGGGGAAGATGTTGAAGAATGCGTTAAAGATTTGGTAGCCACTTATAACCTTCATATGTTGATGAAAGAGTGAATGTGCACTTAAAAGGAGGATAATATTATAGCAGTGTTTCATAAGGTTGTTAATGTCACACCTTCTATGCAAGGAATTGAATATAGCATCCATTTAAATCCTATAGCTTCATTATCTAATTGTCCTACTTATTAAAAGAGAAAGTTAAGCAATTAAAGAGGTAGGTGGATAAGCTAATTGAGAAAGATTATGTTAGAAAGAGCATGAGCCTATATATGGTGCCATTACTTTTAGTTTCCGAGAAAGATGACTCTTAGAGAATGTATGTAGATAGAAGAGTAATCAACAAGATCACTGTTAAATAAAGATACCCCAGATGATATGCTAGATGAGATGTATGGTATAAGGATATTTTCAAAGATTAACTTGAAAAGTAGCTACCTTTAGATTTGTATAAGACCAAGTAATGAATAGAAGATAGCTTTCAAAATGAAGCATGGTCTATAAGAGTAGATGATTAGGCCATTTGGCTTAACAAGTACGAAGTGCATTCATGTGACTGATGAATCATGTTCCAAAGGATCTTATTGGTAAGTTTATTGTTGTATATTTTGATGATATTCTAGTTTACATATTAACCATAGATGTCATAATAATCATCTTAGATTAGTACTTAAGGTTATAAGGTCTAAGATGTTGTATGGTATCCTTAGAAATGTATGTTCTACAAATTAGAAGCGGAGCACTTACGATTTTTTATTTCAAAAGGAGATATTAGGGTTGATCTTGAGGAGATCAAAGCCATTGTATAATGGCCAATATCACAATTTGCAATAAAAGTTTAAATTTTTTATGGAATGGTGTCTACTCATAAGAGGTTTGTGAAGAGTAGAAGTATCATTATAACTCCTTTAATTGAGGTAAGAAAAGTATAGAGTTCAAATGGACCAAGAAAGCTTAGAGAAGTTTCAGTGAAATTAAGGAGAAGTTCAATACCAATTTTAATAGAATTTTCGAACTTAAATATGAAGCTTTTAGAGTTAGAGTAAAAGCGGTTTTGATGCAAGAGATAAGACCTAGTGCATATTTTAGTGAGAAACTCAATGGTACTATATTGAATTACTCAATTCATAGTAAAAGCTATATTATCCAATCTAAGCTTAATAAAGACATATTGTACTTATATTTTAGTGTGTGATCATGTTGAATAATTATTGATTTTACGAAATCATTAAGAAATGGTACTTAAGTATTTCCTTGGATATTCTCATGTCTCAGAGGATTCAAAGTGGAAATATGAGCAATTTGGAGGAGCTCTAAGCAATGCAGGAAGCTTGAATCAATCTGTACACTTAGGAATGAAAGCAGTCAACCTTGTGCCGACTTACAAATCAACACCATCGGCCAACATTCAAAGCATCGGCTCACAATTCAATACCATCAGCCTTAATAGCCAACCTTCATTGAAAACAACAAGTTTTGATTTCTAGCAAAAATCAATAGAGAGACATCCTTTGTTTGCTATATAAACAGGCATGTGTGGATATTTTAGAGGACTTTTTGCATCTTCTTTTTACTTAAAGAGTTTAGAAGAAGTTAGGAGATAATTTGAAGAGTTATTCTTTTGGTAGTTCGTGGATTATTGAGAAGACTTTGCTATTGCTATGGAGATCATCATTGAAGTTTTTGCAACTAAAGTTTTCTTTATTATAGTTACATAATTGGTGATTTCTATCCTATTACTATTTATGTAATTCTATAATTTTTTCTTATTTCTAATCATGAACTTCCTTGCAAATTTGACTATGATATGTGCTTTTATTTTAATTTCCATGGCTAGCTAAGTTTAAATTGTGGAAATTTGATGAAACCTTAGGAAGCTAAGGTGATAATTATAGTCACGTTATAGGATTAATAGATATGCGGTAATTTACAATTGCATTTTCTATAATTCCAATTATAATTCTCCAATGGTTATGATTGTTAGAAGCACTATTGATATGGGAGTTGATATAGTGTTTATTAGAAATTCTTGATTAAACTTATTAGCTAATGCAGAAGCGGCATTAATTAGATTAGTTAGAAATAAGCAGGGCTAATGCAATGTCTCAAGTTAATTATTTACTAAGACATTAGGGATAGATAATTTAGAATATCAGTCGATCATAGATCGGGAGATGTATGATTGTAAATTAGACTCCACTGTTAATTGGAGATGCGAGAGTTGACCGATTATTAGAGGTTTAAGTCCTAAATTTTTAGGCATGATAATTTCACTTGAATGATCATATAACTATTAATTCATAAAACATAAGGACATTTGATTTGCACAACTAAGGTGGAGCCTACATTCTCAATTAATTGTTTCATTTTAGATGTATTTTTGTGATTTTCTCTATGATATTTTTAGGTTAATCATTAGATTAGTTAATTCACAATCAAATTTAAATTTCCCTAAAAAATTGATAAGAGCTATCATAGGGTTAGTAGTTCATAGTCCTTGAGGGATCAAAACCTTACTTACTCTTTATCACTTAATTCCGATTTGATAACTTATTGGAGTATTTGCTATATTTTTTATATCAATTTTGAGTGGATCAATTTTTTAGTGCCGTTGCTATGGACTAGAAATTTTAAACCTTTTAGTTTTGTTTGTAATTTTGTGCACTTTACAAGTGTATTGGTTCTAATTCTTTTTGCTAGTGCTTTATGCACAAAAGTAGAAGTGCTGAATTTCTACCAATAGTTTTAGAAAACAGAGCATACTTTACGTTAGCTAGGAGGGAGACAGAAGAAGGAGAGAATTGCAGGAAGTTGGAGATGGTAGGTAACGATGATAATGATTAGATACAAGGCATTCTAAAGCATTAAGGCTATACAATATCCACTGTTACAGGTTCTACCATAAGGAGGCCTACTATTATGCCAATAACTTTGAACTAAAGCCATCACTCATTCAGATGGTTCAAAACAAATTAGTTTGGGGATATCAAATGAGAGTCTTAATGAGTATATTGTAGGATTCCTCTAATAGTGCAATACAGTAAAGATGAACAATGTTACAAATGAGGTCATTAGATTATAGCCCCTTTTCCCTTCACTAAGGGATAAAGTGAGGAGGGTTAGTTCCATTCACTACCACAAGGTCCATTACCTTAGGCTAACCTCTTATCCAAATTCCTAAGGAAATTTTTCCCACCAGCCAGGATCGCAAAACTGAGGAACGATATCACCAACTTTACCAAGTTTAGGGTATGTCACTTTGTGAGGCATGCCAGGATCGCAAAAATGACGAACGATGTCACTAACTTTACCAAGTTTAGTGGAAGTCACTTTGTGAGGCATAGGAGAGATTCCAGGAAGTAATTAGAAATACCCCCATCATGGAAATTGCCAAATAATCTCCTGATTGAGATTTTTTATCTTAGTTTAGAGAGACATTGAGGTCTTTAGTAGATGCTGCAACTAGAGGTACTCTAATGCATATGGACTTATGATAAAGCAAGTGCATTGATAGAAGAAATGGTCTCTAGTGCACATAATTAGCAAAATGAGAGAAGTAAGTCAACAATAGCATCAGTCAATGATAATGACACTATGTCTTAATTAACAGCTCAATGTTAGCTCTCACTATCTAGGTAAGTAAACTCGCCTTAGCACAATAGTTTAATGCTAATCATACTGCTTTTTGTAAGATATGTGCAGGACTACGTTTGACTCATAAGTGCCTATTTGGGAATCCTTTAGCTTCATCTAGTGGAGAGTAGGTGAACTATGTGAACAATTTCTAACATGGTAATCAAGGACCTTATTTGAATACATATATAGAGGAATGACATAATACATTTAAACGATTACCTAGATTTTAGAAGTAGGATCCACTCAAAATGCCCCACCTCAATAGAATCATTCTAGAATGAAAGAGAATCAAAATTAGTTAGATCTCTCATCAGTTGAGTAATAGACCATCGAAGCCTTTACCTAGCAATATTGAAGAATACCGGAGGTATCAATCCAATAATGCTGAGGAGTGGTAAGGAAGTAGAAATAGTTGAAAAACAGTTGAAGAAAAGGAAGAGTACCCAAAGAAAGGAAGAGGTAGAGGAACCAAAGCAAAAGTCATCAAAAGTAAAACCATTGTGCCTCTTGTGCCTTTTCCAGGAAAGACTAAGCAAACAATAGCTGGACACCCAATTTGCTAAATTCTTATATGTGTTTTAAGAACCTACAAATCAATATTCCTGTTGTAGAGGCACTTCAACAGATGCCTTCATATGCCAAATTCATGAAGGATATGCTCATCAAGAAGAGAAAGATTGATGGGAATGAACTTGTGAAGCTTACAAGAGAGTACTCTATGATTCTACAAAAAAATTATCTAGCTTCTAAGAAAACAAAGAGATCAGGGTAGTTTTACTGTTCCTTGTACTATAGGGAATTTTCATTTTGATAAAGTTTTATTGATTCTAGTGCAAGTACAAATTTAATGCCTTTGTTTATTTTCAAGAATCTAGGACTTGAAGATTGTAAGGAGACTCATGTTACCTTGCAACTTACTGATAGGAATATTAAATACCTAAGGGGTATTATAGAGAATGTTTCTAGTAAAGGTAGACAAATTCATCTTCCTAGTTGACTTTATAGTCTTGGAAATGGAGGAGGATAGAGAGGTATCCATGATCCTTAGTAGATTGTTTCTTGCAATAGGTAAGGCATTGATAGATGTGGAACAAGGTGGAGCTTACTTTGAGGGTTATGAATGATCAAGTAACTTTTAATGTTTATGAAGCCATAAGAAATTTTGATGATTATAAATCCTATTACACTATTGAGTGTATTACTGAGATTACTTATGAGCCCATAAAAGAGAAAGTAGGATTGGACACCATGGAATTAGTTCTTAAGTATCTAGATGATTGGAGCGATGATGATGAGCTTAAGGAAGAATGCATGGAATAGGTGTCAGAAATCAAAGCCTCATTACTATAAGGAGCTAGGCACCAGTGAGAATAAGCTAGTATCGTCATTGACACAACCCTTGGTGTTTGAACTTAAGCCATTACCAAGTCATTTGAAATATGCTTATCTTGGAACAAAATATACTTTTTCTATAATTATCTCCTTTTCTTTAACAGGTGATCAAGAGCACAACTTCTAAGAGTTTTGAGAAAGCATAAAAAAGCCATTGGGTGGACCATTGCTGGTATTAAGGGGATTAGTCCTTTGATTTGCACTCATAGGATATTACTACAGGCTGAGTGCAAACCCATAGTATAACCATAAAAGATGACATAACCCAACTCTTAAGGAGGTGGTAAAGAAAGAGGGGCTCACATTACTAGATAAAAGTATTATCTACCTTATCTCAGACAGTAAGTGGGTTAGTCCCATTTAGGTAGTGCCTAAAAAAGGTGGTATAACTATGGTTAAAAATGAGGGTAATGAGTTAATCCCTTCTTGCATTATGACTAGGTAGAGAGTTTATATAGACTATAGAAAATTGAATGATGTCACCCATAAAGACCACTTCCCCCTTCCATTCATATTAGATGTTAGAAAAACTTTCAAGTCATGATTACTGCTATTTTCTAAATGCTTATTCTAGTTATAATCAAATTCATATAGCACTCAAGGACTAAGAGAAAGCTACCTTTACATTTTCTTATGACACTTTTGCCTTTAAGAGAATACTCTTTGGTCTCTGCAATGCACCTGCTACTTTCCAAAGATGCATGATGTCTATATTTTCTAATATGTTAGAAGATTTTATTAAAATATTTATAGATGACTTCTCTATTTTTGGAAAGTCATTTGAATCATGTTTGACTAATTTAGGTTATATGGTTAAAAGATATAAGGAGACTAATCTACTTCTGAAATAGCAAAAATTCCATTTTATGGTAAGAGAGGGAATAATCTTAGGTCACAAGGTGTCAGGGGATTGAAGTTGATAGGGCAAAAGTGGAGATAATAGAGAAGCTGCCACTACCTACTTCAATCAAAGGAGTTAGGAGTTTCTTAGAACATGCTGGTTTTTATAAGAGATTTATCAGAGACTTCTCTAAAATCTCTAGACCTTTTTGTAATTTACTTGAAAAAGATTTTACTTTTGTTTTTTATGAAGTTGTTTATAGGCATTTAATTGATTGAAGGAGAAGCTTACTTCGGCATTAATGATCATTGAACCTGATTGGGAGCTTCCCTTCAAATTAATGTATGATACAGTGATTATGCTATAGGAGTAGTATTATGGCAGAGGAGAGGTAAGTTATTTCATATAATATACTATGCTTTAAAACCTTGAATGAGGCCCAAAGAAACTATGTCATAACATAAAATGAGCTTTTAGTTAGTTATATTTGCATGCGATCATAGTAGGATGGAGAAGTTGTCTTTTTTTTGTTTATAAATGGTTATACTTCCCTATCACCATGAACTTTATTTATCCTAAAGTATCTGGCAATTTTTAGGCTAAATTTTTTATTTTCTTGTCTATAATCTATAGATTGTACAAAGAAAATTGTTGATAGCATCTGTTTGTAACTTGCTTAAATAATGACTTACTAAGATGTCCTACTTACCATTGTTTGTGATTTTTGTACTTAGTTAAAATAATGAGTCAAATCTTTAGGAACCCAATTTACTTAGTTTTTAGCCTTCGAATTTGAAGTTTAAGAGTCGGTCGAGTCCTTAAGTAAAAAGTTAACAAGTTACTTCTATGTAAGGTTATTAGTATATTTGCTTTTTAGTTGTTCTAATAACACTTTAATAATTAATGAAAGGGGGTAAAGGGAAGATTTGTACTTAGTGATTCCTATAAAAGAAGTTTGAAAAATTTTTAGTAAGCATTCAAAAGTTATGCAAGTAGAGCATCTACTCCAATAACTCAAGTAATTGAGCTAAGAGTATCTTAACTTGAATGCTAGAGTAAGGAAGAGTCCATAGGGGTCCCTTTAAAACCTGGTCACTTAGGTAATGAGCCTGAGATGTTTGACTCAATATACTCATTATAGCGAGAAGGGTAGAAAGGGAAAGTTTAGTATTTTAAATCAAAAGAAAAAGAAGAAAGAAAGAAAGAAGTGTGATGAAACATGGAACTTTGAGTACAAATCAATAAAAGAATTAAGGGTTGTAATAAGAAGGAAGAAAACGTAGGGATAGAGCAGATAACAATGCTTTCACTACATTGTTGACTTGTTTAGAGGGATAATGACAGAGATCCCTATGTTGCTAATAGCTGTAAAGTTTAAATGGGTATTTTTCCTTCTATGACTGAGTATCCACTTTTTTAAAAAAGATATCTTAGGCTAAAAAGCTTGGATTAGAATTTATTTTCTCTAGTTTTAAATTTTAATTGTAGTACTTTGATCACATATTCAGATTTGGTTCGAGTAGTGGGCATTACAAAATAGTAAGTCTGAAATTTTGAAATATTATATGCTTGAATTACAATTGGAAAATTTGTATTTTCGATGATAGAATTTTTTTCTTTAGTTTTTATTATTTTTCTTAAAGATAATCAAAAGTTCAAGTGTGGGAGAGTTGATAAAGGTATATTTTACTCATATTTCAGTGTGTGATCATGTTGAATTATTATTGATTTTATAGAAATTTGTTAAGAAATAGTACTTAAGTTTTATTCCTATGGAAATTTCATGTCTGAAAGGATTTAAAGTGGAAATATGAGCAATTCGGAGGAGTTTAAGCAATTGAAGGAAGCTCGAATCCAATTTGTAGCACCCAGGGAAAGAAGGTATTGACCCTGTGCGACTGACAAATCAACACCATTGGCCCACATTCAAAGCCGTCGACTCACAATTAAATACCATCGGCTTGAATGGCCGACCTTCATTGAAAATAGCTAGTTTTGATTTCTAGCCAAAATCAGTAGAGAGACATCCTTTGTTTGCTATATAAATAGGTGTGTGTGGAATTTTAGAGGATTTTTTACATATTCTTTTTACCTAGAGAGTTTTAGAGAAATTAGGAGATAATTTGAAGAGTTATTCTTTTGGTAGTTCGTGGATCATTTGGGAAGACTTTTCTATTGCTATGGAGATCATCATTAAAGTTTTTGCAACAAAGTTTTCTTTATTATAGTTGCATAATTGGTGATTTCTATCCTATTACTTTAGCAATTCTGTAATTTGTTCTTATTTCCAATCACGAACTCCTGTAAATTTAAAAGATATGTGCTTTTTTTAAAATTTCCCTAGTGGCCCAAGTTTAAATTGTGGAAATTTGATAAAAACCTTAGGAAGCTAAGGGTAATAATTAGAGCCATGTTAGGATTAATAGATATGCAAATTTTTTCACGATTGCAATTTCTATAATTTCCAGTTAATTCTCCAGTGGTTATGATTTTTTAGAAGCACTATTGATATGAGAGTTGATATTTGGGTTAGTTAGAAATTAAGTAAGGACTAATGCAATGTCTTAAGTTAAATTTTTCATTAAGACATTAAGGATAGATAATTTTAGAGTATTAGTCAATCACAGCATCGGGAGATGTATGATTGTAAATTAGACTTCATTGTTAATTGGAGATGTAAGAGTTTACTGACAAAATTAGAGGTTTAAGTCCCCCAAATTTTTAGGCATGATAATTTCACTTGAATGATTATATAACTATTAATTCGTATAATATTAGGACAATTTGATTTGCACGACTAGGGTACCACATTCTCAATTGATTGTTTCATTTAGATGTATTCTTTTGATTTTCCCTATGGGTAGTTTAAGGTTAATTATTAGATTAGTTAATTCACAATCTAATTTCAATCCCCTAAATATGGATAAGAGCTATCATAGGGTTAGTAGTTTCATAGTCCTCAAGGGATCGATAACCTACTCATTCTTTATCACTTAATTTCCGACTAGATTATACTTACTAAAGTATTTGCTATATTTTTATATATCTATTTTGAGTGGATCCATCTAGAATTGTTCAAATATCTCCTGGTATTCCAATATATATGAAATATTTAGATGCATACATATTTGAGCATATATTAAACTTCTTATGGTGAAGGATAAGGATAAGTGACCTTTTCCATTTTTGTTTTACCTTCAAGGTCATTATTCAAGCATTGACTTAAATTGAACTTGTCAACAAGGATATCACTTGGTTTACTTTTGCATGCCAAACCTTTTGTGCACCTTCTTAATATAAATCTTTGTGATAATCTAAGAGTACCTCAAAAACAATCTCGATATATTTGGATTCCTAATAAAAAAGTGGCATCTCTAAGATATTTCATTTCAAGTTTTGTGATAGAAATATCTGGGTTCATGTAACATGCCCATATCATTTATGGTAAGCATATGTATCTACGTATAAAACTAAGAGATTAAACTTACTCCCACTAAGGTTGTGGTATACACAATCATCAACGACATTTACCTCAAAATCGAGAGATAATAACTTGATGAAATTCATAATACCATTGGCTAAATGCTTGCTTGAGTCTATGGATGGATTTCTTTAGTTTGCATACTATTTTCTTTGCATCTTCTAAAGCAAAGCTTTTTAGTTGATCATATAGATCGTCTCATCAATATTGCCATTTAGAAACGCAATCTTTATCAGATGTAACTCTATATCACCACTTTGACGATATATTTTTTTTAACCATTTATCTCGAAATAATAGATATATAGATTATCAAAATTTATAGTTTAATTGCCATACAATTCCCAGAGCGGCTTATAATAAATGCCTTAAGTATATATTGCTCAAATAATGGCAGAAGTATTGGGAATTAAATCCGCATTTGCCCTTCGTAATTTTGTTTTTTCTTATATATATACTGACATAAAAAAATAAAAAATGAATTCCCAATAAAAAAGAACAAAAGACAAACCTGACGAGAACATATATTATCCTTCAAAAATAAACAAGCAGTGCTGAATAGGTTTTACAGAAAGTAATCAATATTCCACCGACTGTCTTTAGCATATATTTTTACGCTCCGTTTTTTTTTTTTTTTTTCTGATTTCGACGAGATTGGTTTTAACCTTCATTTTATTATATAGTTTTAATTTTTAAAATTTAAACCGTTAAATTTACGTTTTATTTAATGATTTGAATATAAAAGAATTCAAATGAAAGGTGATATAAATAACGGATTAGTCTCGTAAAAGATTAAGACGGAACCGTACAAAAACCACGAGCATACAAAATTTTCGGGTAATGCCGTGATTTTACAATCACCAATTCTTTTCTGATATTATTACGATTATAATAAAACATAAATCCAACACATAACTCTCAAAGAATATAATCTACAAGCGAAATCATATACGAAATTTAAACCAAATGTGTAGAGTAACCAAATTGGTTTATCTTGATGCTGTTAACCAGCCGCAGCGAGATAATCAAGGAGACTTATTATAGTTAAGTCTTCCTCACTGTTGTTAATTTCCCTCTTCTTTCTTTTTTTCTAGGTTTGATTCTAAAGTTTATACTCTCTTGAGGTGTTTCTATCACTATAAAGTTATAATCGTGGTTTAATAATAAGGAAAAATGATACAAATTTAAATTTTGCGTACTAATTTGGTTTTTCATTTATAAGGAAAAAAAATCTGTGTATATCTATCTTCATCAACTTTAAATGTGAGCACGTGCTCTGAAGAAAAGATATGTTATATTATCATGTAGTACAGGATTTCCGATGATTATGGGATTGGAAGGGTACTAAAATGGTAAAATTAGATTTTTTTTTTTTTCCGTTAAAAAAGTCAATGGTTTTAACAACCACCGGAAAACTTAAGTGGTTAATATGACTGTATGATAATTTTTTAAAATACTAATGATATATACGGTAAGATGAAGTCTCGAGGCACGATTTATGAGGATTTCAGCGTTTTAGACGTTCATTTTAGCAGCTACAATCTTGATAATCGTTTTACCGAAGTTTGCACATTTACAGTCATGGATATCTTCACGAGCTTGTTGGCATTCATTCCGACCGGATGGGGTCTTCTATTGATTGCACAAGTTTCAGGTCATTCCTGCAGAAAACTATCCTGTCGGAGTCTGTTGTTTCGGTGGCAAGGCTTTACAACATTATGCTTGGGGTGATCATCCTGGCGCTGGTTGCAGTTCTATGCTGGACGCCCGGTTTTCCATCAATGCAGACAGGACCTTGTTTAATGAAGCATTTAGTCGAGGACTGCAAGTGTCCAGATCCTCACAGGGAAGAAGCCTAAGGCTGATAAGAACGAGAAGCTGATAAGGGCAAAAAGGTTAAGAAGGTTGACAAAGTTAGTTAGATTAGCCAAATGAGGTGTGAAGATGTTGCAAGATACTAGGATGTTGTTTGGTGTTTTTCCAGGAACCTCTATGCTTCGTTTGTTTGAGTTTTTATGAATGGATAAATATCATCGTTTGCTTTCTATTTTATTTATTTATTTTAATATAGTAGAAGTATCGGTTTGTGCTGTTTCTCATCTACTAAATTAACTCATTTTCTTTAAGTTTTAGGATTGAGAGTTCAATACAATATATATATATATATACTAACAAACAACATACCCACATTGTGGGTGTAAAAGAATTTTAATATTTTTTTTTAAATTTTAAATAGAAGGAGTTATGCATATTGATAAATCAATCTATTTACATACCATTGCTTGCTAAAAAATATGTGAAAGTATGCCTAAAAATGATAAAAATCAACTATGAGTTGATAAAAATTAGAGTTAAAATAAAAGGTTACACACGATAGACAAAAAGCCAAAACTAGATATTTTAAATGAATAAATAGCTAATTTAGGTAGTTATTATTAGATACGTGAATAGTTTATTTATTTCATTTAAATACTCATTATCTTTCATATTCCTTAAATATTAGATAATCTTAATACGGATGCTGATCTTCCAATGGACTATTACGATCCCTTGATTGCAATTATGGCCGAGTTAGTACTTCTGATAATTCTACACTTATTTATATTTGTAATTAGTGAATTTTAAATTCTATTGATAAATGACTTGATGTGTAGGGTTTAAGGTATGCATGTGACTGATGATGGTATATTGCATGAAAATACTTTAATTTATGAAACTGAATTGTTGCTGGCATTTTTAGTTATCTGTAGAGAATTGGTTATTTGTGATATTAGCGATCATACGATAGTTGGACTTAAGAATATTTGACTTATTTAAATTAAACTTGGTAAAGTAAAATCATGCATTACATTATAATAATCTGGCCATTACATACATAAACTAGCGAAAGGCTATGTGGGGGTTGATTATTAAATATAAATTTAAAGCATTGTAGTATGGTACACTCGTAACATAACCTTACCCTAACCCATGAGATTACTAAGTGTTTAGAGGTGCTAATTGCCTGACAAGAATTGAGTTTAGAACCTCTTTTAAAGGGAGTAAGTGTAGACAATGGGGGCCCACTGACAATTATACTTGAAACTTAGTTTTAAAATTGAAAATGAAAAAAACTATTTTATTTTTGAATTCAAAACGTAGAGTTTCGTAATGTATGGTTCAAGCATGGTACCTATATTTGATTGGCGTCATATACTTCACCTTGACTTCGAAGGGGTATTAAATCTAAGTTGCATACTGTACCTAGTCAACTATAGTTTTATGTAATATTCTGTTTGTTTTATGCATTTATAAGCTTGTAATTTAATTGTCGAATATCTTGCTTTTTGTATGGTTGAGGGATAACTCATTGATAAAGGCATATTTTCATATTTTAAAGTGCAAATTAAGAAAAAATTATGATTGATTTTATAAGAAATCATTAAGAATGATACTTAATTATTTTCATTTGGACATTTCAAGAATTAGAGGATTCAAGGTGGAATTACAAATGATTTAGAGGAGTTTTACGCAAAGGAACGAGTCTAAATTAACACGCGTAAGTTAGAATTTAAAGGTACCGGCTTACAACTTACATCGACGGCCCTTTAAATTCTACTCCATCAGCCTTACACTTACACTACTAGCCAACAACTAATCTTTATGAAAAGGAAGCTTTACATGAGTCTACCGAATTTTTCTAATAAATAGCTTTATGTTTCATCATTTGGGAGACTTTTGACACCCTACTTTCCTTAAACTTAAAAAGTCGTAGAATAGTTTTTAGATAGGTTCTTGAAGAATTCTTCAGGAGAATCACTTGGATCATTTTAGAAGAAATTGCTTTTGTTGTGGAGACCAAGTTTAAGTTGCCAATTGATGATTATCTTTTCTAATATAGAATTGGTGACATCTATTTCAATTATGCTTACACAATTCTGTAAATTACTTATGCTTTCAATTATGAATTTTCCCTTTTAATTTCAAAATTTGTATTTGTGCTTTCGTTTCCAAAATCCATGGCTGGTTAAATTTATTTGTAGAATAGATGAAACCCTAGATAGCTAAGATGATGATTGTGGTTCATGTTATAGGAGTTAAGAGATATATGGATGATTCATGATTGTAATTTCTATGGTTTCGATTATAATTGTTCAAATTGATTATAATTGTGAAAAACCCTAATGATATGGGAGTTGATATAAGGTTTGTTAGAAATTCTTAGTTGATTTGATTAATCAATGTGGAAGCAAATTTAATTGAATTAATTTGAAACTATGTAGAGTGTTCGGCGATTGATTATTCACTAAGACATTAAGGATAATTAATTCAAGACATTAAAACAATCATAGTATCAGGAGATATAGATTTTAAGTCGAGTTACTGTTAATTAGAAGATGCCGAGGTCCCCAATTTTAATCAGGGGTTTAATGCATTAAGTTTTAAGGTATAATAATTTCACTTGAATGACCATATAGCTATTAACCTAAAAACAAGTAACAATTTTTATTGCGTAATCCAAGGTGGACTCTGTTTTCTTACAATTCTCAATGGATTACTTAATTTTAGATTTTTTCATAGTTATTTTCTTTTAATAGTTTTAAGTAATTGTTAGATTAATTAATTTAATTTTGATTTCCTGAATATTGATTAGAATTAGCATAGAATTAGTAATTTTCTTTAAATCCTTGAAGGATCATCAACCTTACTTCTCTATATTACTTGACTTCGACCCAATATACTTGCTGGAGTATTTGGATTTATATAATATATATATATATTTTAAGCAATCAAGTTTTTGGTGCATTGTCGGGGACTGAAAATATTAAACCTTTTAATCTATTGGTAATTTAGGTGCACTTGACAACATGTGTTATTTCGCTCTGCTTACAGGGTTTTTTTGCATAGGTGATAACTCTGATTTTAAACATATTTCATATGGTGATTTTATAGTATTTTCCCTTACTTTTTGGTTTTCTTTAAAGAAATTGATACTTAATTGAATAAAATGTTGATTTCAGGGTTTAAACGCGTTCTAGGCTCGAAAACAAGAAAGGAATCAGTTTCACTCAATTCCGAGTGAAAACGAAGAAGTTTTGAAGTTGTGCAGAAAATTTGCCTAAGTACAGAAAGTTACACGACCTGGGGACACGGTCATGGTCCTAGACCGT
Organism: Lumnitzera racemosa; assembly: GCA_024138005.1. NCBI lineage: Eukaryota > Viridiplantae > Streptophyta > Magnoliopsida > Myrtales > Combretaceae > Lumnitzera > Lumnitzera racemosa. Next base: position 292 of record JAMXBC010000674.1, on the reverse strand, counting down.
GTCGGGTAACGAAACAGAATCTTTATAATACACATATAAAAGGATATCTTAGGGTTTCAAAAGGAGAGACATTACAGAAAACAAGAGACACAAGAGACGAGAGGAGATTGGAGAAGAATATTAATCAAGAAGTGAGAACGACATCGATTTCAAGATTAGAGAGATTATTCATCAAATCAAGAGGGTTTTTATGCTTTATTTTACGTTTTGATGAAACTCGTTTTTAGATTTCGTTATGATAGCTTAGAATTTGAGTATTTAGGATTAGGAAACCTACGGTTTCATGTTTAAA
>JAMXBC010000673.1:0-15690 GCA_024138005.1 Lumnitzera racemosa | reverse complement strand
TAATTTGGAATAAGTTGGTATGGATCGGTCTTGGTCCGTTAAAAAAGCAAGATTTTTCCTATTACCAACACAATTGTGCTTAAATTTAAGGTAAATTTAAAAAGACCTCTCAATAAAAGCATGAACTGGGGGGGATGATCAGAGGATGAGTGGATATAAAATGTGTTTTTTTAGATTATGGTGCTTGGTGAGATGGAAGAGAGAATTGTATACACTTTAGTCAAATGGACAAAATTTTTATGACCTTTTCTCGGTTGGCGAGATGTTAAATCCGATTTTTTAGTTTAAGAATCCTTATTTAAATGTCTCGAGTAGACTTTGATTTCATAAATTAACTAGTGAACTCTGTATTAATATTGTTGGAGCATTTAAATATGGTCAGATGAAATTGGTTGACTTTATTATTGCAAGTTAGTTGAGAATGATTTTCTTACTTTTCTACAGGTCAAGTGTATTCTTTCACACCGGTTCCTAAATAGTGATAAATTTTATTTATCGTTTCTTGTCCTGAAAGTTTTGTTTTGATTTATTTGCTTGAGGACAAGCAAATGCTTAAGTGTGGGGAAATTTGATAACTCTGATTTTAAAATATATTTCATAGGGGATTTTATAGTTTTTTTCCTCACATTTTTTGTTTTCTTAAAGAAATTGATACTTAATAAATTTTGATTTCTAGGTTTGAATGCGTTCTAGGATCGAAAACGAAGAAAAGGAATCAAATTTCACTCAAATTGGAGTTCAAATGAAGAAGTTTTTGAAGTTGTGCAGAAAATTTTACCTTAGTGCAAAAAGTTTACACAACCTAGGGACACGGCCATATCCCAGGCCGTGTCTAGTGACGAAAATAGATCTTTGTAATACAAAATATAAAAGGTATCTTAGAGTTTATAAAGACATGATAGACATTACAAAAGGGGGAGACACAAGGAAAAGAGAAAGAGACTTAAAGAGAACATCAAGAAAGAGGGGGAAATAACTCAACTTCAAGATTAGAGAGATTGTTCATCAATCGAAGGGGTTTCCATGTTTTATTTTATATTATTGATGAAAAATCGTTTTTAGATTCATTATGATAGCTTAGAATTCGAGTATTTAAGATTATGGAACCCAGGGTTTCATGTGATTCTTGGATTGATTTAGAAATTCAATAAAGTTTTTATTCTTACTTGATTCGATTGTGTCGTTTAATTATTGATTGATATTTCTAGAATATCAATTTATGATATTATGCATGTTGATTGAGAAATTGCATGTGTAATTAGATCTTTACATAAATTTAAGAAGATTACATGTATACTTAGAGATAAGATACTGTTTCTTCCGGAATGTTAATTATTTGTATGGGATTCATTATACATTAATGAATTCTAAAATTATATTACTAAGTGAAGAGATTCCGGTAAATAATTTAGGATTAGGGTTTAATATGCTTGAGAAAGATATTAACTTTAGTTGTGAATCCCTCGGTAAAGAATAATAAGAAACCGAATTGAATATATTTTAAGCGATCACATATTAAACTCTAGGGGAAAAAAATTTCTAAATACGTTATTACTTTCTTGAAGTCGTTCTTATTTTATCGCTTTTTCAATTGCTTAACTAAGTCTTTTAATTAAAGTAGTTTTTTAATTTTAGTTTTTTTTAATTAATTCAAACTTTCATAATTTTCCCGGTTAAATAATAAAACTAAGGTTAATATTAGTACTCGAAGTCTCCCGAGGGATCAACTCGGACTCACATCCGCTATATTAAAACTAATAGGTGCACTTGCCTAATATCACTCCCCCCTTAAAACAGATATTCATCCTTCCACATAATACTGTCCACTATCCTCTCATCTATCCATTGTAAAATTATTGGTCCAAACTGTAGATATCCAAAGTACTATTCTTTAATACTTACAAAAAATAAACAACTAGGGCTGCAGTTCTAATAAAGCATATCCTCCTCGGGAAAAAGCATTTGCAATTATGTTGCTCTTTCTTTGCTTGTATTTTATTACAAAATTGAACCCATCAAGGAATTCAAACCCCTCCGCTATCGCTTTTTACAACTTGGTCTAATTTGGAGATACCTCATCGATTCATGGTTAGTAATATATGACAAATTCTCTCGGCAGTAGTAATGTTTTTCACACTTGCATTGCTTGGATTAGTGCCAAAGTTCCTTTCATATTTTGGAGTAGTTTTAACTGTGGGCCCTTGAGCTTCTCATTATGGAAGCAGTTGGTCAACCCCTTTTGCTCAGGGGCAGGCGTATTCCAACACCTGATGCATCACGTTCCAACTAAAAAATTTTGTCAAAGTTAAGTAGGTCAATCTTTCTTTTACATCGGCAAAACTCCTCTCCTTCCTTTCTCCCCATTGGAAGTCGGTTTTCTTTTTAGTAAGCTTGATAAGTGGTGTGGTGATGGTGTTTAAAATTCATAATAAACCTTCTATAAAAGAAGCCAGTCTGTGAAAACTTCTTACTTGGCATAAGTAATAAGAGTTGGCCACTCAACATTTGCTTTGATCTTCTCATCATTGACTTGCAAGCCTCCTCCATTGATAACATACCCCAAGAATACCACTTCCTCCTAGTAGAAGCAACATTTCTTAAGTTATCGAATAGTCTTCAGCATGAAGGATATCCAAGACTGCTCTGAGATGTTCATAGTAAATCTGTATGTCAGCACTATTGACCAGTATGTCATCAAAGTACACCCACGATACACTTCCTTATGAGATGTCTCATCACATGGTTCATAAGTCTCTGAAAGTGCTTGTGGTATTTGACAAGCTAAAGGGCATGACCATCTACTCGTAAAGTCTATATGAGTCTTGAACGAGTCTTCTACTCATCTCCTAACCTCATGTAGATTTGATGGTAACCAAACTTGAGATCAATCTTGTTAAAATCTTAGCTCTACTCGGTTCATCCAACATGTCTTTGAGCTTCAGGATTGGATACCTATATTTGATCGTGTTTTGTTCATGGCTTGATGTCAGTACACATCGCTAGGTTTCATCCTTCTTTGGTACTAGAAGTGTAGGTACAGTACAAAGGTTGAGACTCACTCTTACATAACCTCTCTCCAATAACTCATTGACTTGATGTTGGAGTTCAGAAGCCTACTCGGATTCATTTGATAAGCTAACTTATTCGGTAATATAATACCGGGTACTAAGTCAATGCAGTACTCAATGCCTCAAGTTGAGGGCAACCCTTTAGGTAACTATTCTAGAAACAGGTCGGCATAGTCATCTAGCAACTCTTTGATTTATTAGAGAAGCATACCCCGCTCCTTCATTTCCAATAATTGCCTAACTAACAATAGGGTTGGCTCGTCAGCAATGATGGCCTCTTGGAGCTTGGCTTTACTCATCACCAGAGATTTCTTCGATCCGCGAGCAAGTTTTGTCTATAGCTTGTGAACTTCCCTTGGCGGCATCGAATTCAACGTGATCTTCCAGTCAACCTTTTCAAACATGTATGTGTTCCAAAGACTGTCATGTATAACTCTCTATCAAATAACCATGGCCTACCCAGCAACACGTAGGAAGCGTACATAGGTAACACATCGAGAGGATTTGGTTAGAGTAATTCCCTATAGTGATCGGAAGTGGTATTTACCGAGTGACATGTAATGCTCTTTTTTCACTCAACCAGTGCAACTTGTACGGCCTAAGATATGCAACAATCATCAGCTTCAGTTTTGAAACAAGATCAGTGGATGCTACATTGGTGCAACTTCCACTATCCACATTGAGAGCATACATTTGATCATTCACCTTATAAGTAGTATGAAACAAATTCTCTCTCTACACTTCCTCTCATGAGGGTTCTACGCTCATAGTAACATCGAACAACTATGAGTAACCGGTCTAAGTCCTCGGAAACATGTCTTCCTCAATTAGTTCTTTCTCAGCATTTTCTTTCTTGGCAAGAATCTCCTCCTCCTCAGGTTCTCATCCATACTCTCTATTTCTAACTTCGGGATGTCTCCCTTAATGATCATCATCCTTCGGTTTGGGTATTGAGCAGTCATATGTCTAGACCTTTAATACTTGAAGCACTTGATCTGGCTAGTCTTCCTTCCAGACCCTTACCCCTTCTCATACATTCAGGTCGGTACTACATCTTCAAGTTGCCTTTCTCCTTGGTTATAACATCCACTTTTCTACTTGGCTTGATACTAGACTGAGCTCGGTGACTTACCTGTCTTGGTCAGCTAGTTCGGCATTATGGTCATTACTCAGCTCCTTATTTGCCTCTTCACTTATTGGGCATCCTATCAAACTTCATCCATTGTGCCAAATTGTTGGAGCTCTACAATGTCTCGGATGCCACCTCTCAATCCAATAATAAATCTGAGACTATTCAGGCTGGTGATTCCTTCACTTAGCATCTTATCATAATCATTTAGAATTCTTGAACATACTCATCAACAGTTCGACATCCTTGTCTCAGCTCCTGAAGCCGAGTGAAAGTATCTTGGAGATATGTTTCTGGCATGAATTTGTTTCTAAGTACTCTTTTCATCTCGGGCCAGGTGTTAATCCTTTGGTACCTTTCTCTTCTTCTCGTGGCCTGGAAAATTCTTCTACTACATGGTGATATATCCGAAGAATTCAATAGCAGCAGTTCTCACTTTCTCATAATCTTCATATTGATAGTAATCAAATATACGCTCCACCTTTTCTTCCTAATCTAAATACTCTTTAGCATTCCAAATCCATTGAAACTGGAATCTGAAGCTTCACATGGTTAGGTGCTTTGGGGACTCGTACACGCTCTTCTTCAAAATACTCTTCTTCCTTCTCAATCAAGCTCTCTCAGGTTGATCCTTCACCTTACTTATCTACCAACTCCTTCACCTTGAACCAGTTAATTGGATTTTGACCTCTAATAGGTTGAGCAGCTTTTGGAGTGTTTTGCACGGCTTTAGTAGGTTGGCAAGATAAGGCATGAATAGCTTAGGTCAGATCTATTAAGAGGTTAGCTACCTCATTAAGTCTCTTGTTAGTATTTCTGGAGTTCCTTAAGATTATTGTCCATGGTGGACAACTCCACTATCATCACCAACACTAACATTCATACTTGGGTTTGTCATTTTTCTCACAAATTTAAAATTCAAACAAACACTTCAGAAGTGAATAGCTAATAACATAGCATTCAAATGAATACAGTAACTTACTCTGTTTCTCACTTGCAAAATAGAATATAATAGAATTCAAGAAAAACTAACTATAGCTCACATAGAACCTTAGCTCTAATACTAAGATATTGCAAACCGTAACCAAGAACAAAATAAGGCCGGTTGCTAGATAGGTCCAAGCTTGTAGAAAGCTTGAAAAAGGGTTAATGGGGATAGATACGAAAGGGTGAAAGTGAAGAATGAAAACATAAGCAAAATCCATGAGCAATTCCAAAGAATATAATGCACTAATGGAACTTCCAATAACTCATAGCATAATTCGATATGACGCAAGAATTGGTGTAATGAGGTTACTGACCACCTAACCTTACTTAAGGGAAAGGATAAGAGTGATGCCGAGAGTAAACAAATGTATTTACCCAAGGAAGAAAGTACTTAAGCATATTGAAGGTAATTGTCTATTGCAGCTACAAGCATAAGGGTATTTATACCTGTAAGTTAGGGTAATTTGCCTAAAGAGGAAAAGATACTAAGGACATTTCCTAAAGAAGCAATGCACGTGATACAAAAGGGTAAAAATGAATATACAAGGAAAACAATCAATAGTGCTACAAATTCTACATACGATATTATATACGTGGCGAGGTTGCATTATCAAGGTTGTTAGGAGATGCAGACAAAAAGTATAGACAAAGGGGCTAGTCCGAGCAAAGATGGTTTAGTCAGTCCAGATTCTCTATCTCTTGGTTTTTGCAAGGATGATGCCGAATGATAGGTTGACTAGACATCGGAACGTAATCATCAACTCGACATACCACAAAATAATGGGTAGTCATATGGCATGGCATTAAAGGTAACTCGACAAGGAAGTACTCGGCCTCGGCACAAGTACGGGTTGGTTTAGAACATAAGGATTCGTCGTGCCAGTCTTCTAGTCGTCGGGATTTGCTGTAAGTTGGGGGTCCTATAGCTTGATTCCCATCAATATCCATGATTGTTACACCAGAAGGTGTTAGATAAGACTAACCAAACACTTGCAAAGATGAAGATGCACCACAAGAAAGTGTGCATGTAAACATTGTTGCCAATCCTAGCTATGTTAGCATTGCTTGCTAAAGATGAAAGAACTCATCCTATAGGGTCTTTGTCTTCTTGCTATAATTTACAAACACTCATGGCTAATACGAGTGAACCTCGAAATCATACTTACTCCTTAGATAAGAGCCAGCAATATGCATTTTGGATCATCAGAAATGACAAAAGAAAACTTGAGAAATTTCTAAAGCAAGTACAAGCAATAACCTTAACTAACATCTTAAATCTCAAACTCTCATACAGAGAAAAGGGAATGGAATACCATATGCAAAGAATTATGCAAGTCCTAAATTCATATTGTTCAATAAGAAGTACAAAAGTGCCAAGGAGCACCTCCTTAAGTTCATTGAGATGTTTGAAGTAAAAGGGCTTAATGATGACCTCAAGGTAAAGAATTTTAAGTCACTCAAGAAGAAGGCATACACTTGGTATAATAGGAAACAATTGCTTAATGTTGAGAAGAATTGAAGAAGTTTGGAGCTGCTAAAGTACAACATAGTCACCAACATAGATCTTCCTAAACCAATTTTGTGGATAATAGAAGATGCACACCTATATTTTTGTATCATGTAAAAAGTACACACTTGTATTCAAGCTATATTAGACCTATATTCTTTTGTATTGCATTATCTATTGAAGATTCGAGTCAAAAAGATAGATGCGGTGATACACATCTATGTTGAGGTCATGTTTGATACAATGAATTGGGAAAATTCCCTATTATGAAAGAATCCGAAGGCTAAAATTAAGGAAGAATTTTCTTCATTTATCCTAGATAGATTTTAGGGTTTTTAAAAGGTAGAAGTATCTAAAGCATCAAGAGTGCAAGATCTAAGAGATTGAAAAGGAGCTTTCATCATGAATCACTTTTCCTTGTTTATTCTTTTGAACATGATGATTAAGTAGTTATATGTTTTGGTATTGGATATTGATAACCCTAAGAGAACTATATAATCATATTCCTTTATTTTTAATTCAATTTATGGTTCTTAGTTTATTGTGATTAAATTATATGTAAACCCCATGTTTTAGCAAATAAGTTTTAAGTAGTCAATTAAGGTATTTGTAGAGGTAGGTTGATTATGAGTAGGCTAGGTATATTAGTTAAGGAGACTTTGTAGGCACAAATTTCGAAAATATAATAAATTAGAAAATATATAGTTAAAATAGTTTAATTTTAATATGTACTTGTAATTACTTAAAATGCCTAACCATATATTAAATATGTTTAAATAACAAGAAAATAGTAAACAACTATAGAAAAAATATCGTGGCAATAAGGAAACATTAAGGAATAAGCATCCTTAAGGATAGCTGATGGAGGTTGAATTAAGGTAATGCCACTTTGTGTTTAAGCAAACTATTAAAGCAGGATTTAGTTTGTATAAAGAGAGAAAATTTTCAAACTATACGTTCTTCACTTGGAAATTCTGAAATTCCTCTCTACAAGTTTCTTACGTAGATAGGAACTTAGAAAAAATATGGAAGGTTTGAGAAATTAAGAAGGCAAATTAGGGAAAAATTATTAGAAAATTAGTGCAAATCTTAGTTACAAAGAGCTTGGGCTACAAGCAACTACTAGGAATAAACCAATACCGGTACCATAAGGGATATTCCTTGTCTTAAGGTGTTGACACACCTTGGGTGGCCATTGGTGGCTAGAAAGTTCAATACTGGTGAATGGTTTTCATTAAATTACTAAAAATACTAAATTTAATAGATTATTCTAGAAAAAATTATTCTAAAGTAATTTTTTAAGTAGAATATGGGAAAAAAATATTATTTTGTTAAAATTAGTAGTTAGATATTATGTTCTTAAGATATTACTAAGATTTTGCAAATTTTGAAGCTATTTTAAAAGCATGTTAGTGATGCAGTTTTGAGCTTAAAATTTTTTTGTATGTTACTAATGATATATACAATAATGTCATGTAAATATTTTTATGAAAATTATTTTCTATATTTTTGTTAATATTTTAGTTAAAAAACTGTTATTTAAATTGGTATTTTTTACTGACTTAATAAATTTAAAAAAAAAGGGCTTCACTTAGATTTAGAGTTGAATTGACTTGTGAAGTAAAATCATTGAGGAGTGGTGATTTTGGGTTGATTGTTTTAGATGGAAGTCAAGATCTTCATGTATATATGACTTTAATGGTTTAGTTTCATAAAATTTGATCTTATTGATTCATGTTAAATGGAATTCTTATGGATTAATGAAGTAATCTAGTGTTGAATGTAATGTTAATAGGGTTTCATTTAACTGAAATTGAGTTGAAGTGTGAACAAATCAAGTGGATGAAGAGAATTCGACAAAGTTAAAGGATAACTTAGAGGGTGTATTAAGTAAATATCTTATTAGATACTTACTTAAAAGCTAAGTTATAGAAGTTTTTTTATGATGTGCTATGATTAGAGGAATCTCAGAGAATAAGTTAGAGGTATATTTTGAAGAAATTTAAGACTTATTAGACTTAAAGGATAGTTTAGAGGGTATTCTATTAAGAGACTTAAAATTGATTAGACTTAAAGGCTAACGCAAAAGGTAAATTGGTATAAAATTTAACCTCGATATGACTTAAAGGGTCCCTTGCCTAGGAACTCTACAATTACCTTCACTCAGAGCATAGCTCAAAGGATAATTAAGATAAAATCACTTATAACCAACTTTGTTTGTCTTAATATATAAGTATAAAACACCTATAAAATCAATGTTAAAATAACTTAATCCATATAGAATGAATAAATTATTGTTATTTCATGGCTCTTCTTGTTGATAGTGGAATTTTGCATAGAAGCTTGGTGAACTACCGATTTATTCTAGATCAAGGATAACTTTAAGTTAGACACTTGCACTTTAGATTAGTTATTGTGACTACCATAGTGGTTCATGCTAAATGGTTAGCATATAATTTGCCAACTTGTTCTCAAAGCTTGACGACCTAATAACAATATTACTAGCTAAAGCCAAAGGGCTAAATCACCAAGGTTTAACCCATGAAGTTCCAATATTCAAACGTTAGGACAAGAGTACGAACAATTCGATCATTAGACCTATTAGTAACTACTCAACTACTTACCTATCCCTATGATTAGCACATGCTTAAATTCTAGAGGCATCACCTATCTTATGTAATTCAATTGCTCTCATTAAGTTATTGGACAAGACTCTATAAATATGTGAAAGCAACCACTGCAAGATTGATAGGCTTTAGCGTACCTACCTTACCCATTGTTAAGTGTCGAGCCTGATATTTCGGGTTTTTATTTTAATTTGATTTCCCTTAACTTGATTTAAAATAAACCTTATGCTTATTAGTTTAAACCCTCGACTAAAGTTTAAAAAAAAAAAAAAACTCGACTTCTTTATTTTGAAAAATTTTGGAGTCGTCACCTAGTAAAATTTGGAAAGGTGATTAAATTAGAACCAATTAAGCAAATCAATTCTAATTTAGCCATTAGTCTACATTTTAAAAATTTTTTTTCTAAAAGGAATTCAAGAAACTAAATTTATTAAGTTTGGAAGCTACACTTATCAAATTCATACAGGATTCACTATTAATTTTCTGAAACTAAGCTTTATTTTTCAAAATCACCCTTTTTAATATTTAAAAAAGTTCACTCATCAATAAATAAATTAAATGACATTTATCTTACAAAATAACTAATTCAAACTATAATTTACAAAAAATGGAAAACTAATTTTTTTACAAATTTTATGTTACCTAAGAGGTGCTTACATATCCGCTAATTAAGATCAAATATTTGTATTTCATTAAAAAAAAAACTTTAGTAGATTGGTTCTTTTTATTAAAAAAAAAATTAGGTCAAATTTATGTTTTTATTAAGAAAAATCCTTAAAAACCTAATTTTGATTCCAATTAAAATAAATAAATTTTAAAAAACCCTAAAAACCTAATTTTGAAAAGTCTCAAATTAAGATTTTTATTTTTTAAAAGAAACAACTAAGTGATAAAATTTTTTATTTTGAAGAAAAACCCTAAAGACCTAAAAATGTGATTTTATAAAATATGCAATTTTCTACATGATAAAATTTTATATAGAAAAGATGTCTAAATCATGGAAAAGATGTTAACTGTGTAAAAGATGCTTAACTTTATAAAAGATGCCTAAATTATTGAAAAGAAGCCTAATAACACAATGATGTCTAAACCATGAAAAGATATCTAAACCATATAAAAGATACCTAAGCTATAACAAAAAATATTTAAACCATTTAAAAGAAGCCTAAACCACAGAAAAAATATTTAACTATGGAAAAGATTGTCTGTTAAAGTATTTTTTTTTTTTATGGAAAATTCTTGAAAATGTCTTAGTTTGGAAAAGGATTTGTTATTATTATTTTCTTTTTTACTTTTACTTTTAAAAAAAAAGTATTTTTCTAGCTAAGAAATTTTAAAGTCCTAATGCTTTAAAAAAAAGTTTGAAAAAGGCATAATTTCTAAGCTAAAATATTTTTCCTTTTATATATCTTAAAGACGACTAGTAATTATTAACTAAACCCATTACAAGTAAATAAACTAAAAGAAAGAAAAGATAAATAGATAAAAAGAATAAATAAACAACTCATCTTACCTAATTGTACGAGATATAGAGCAAATCATTGTACTTCGTACGCTATTTTATATTATTGTTTCACTATTAAAAGAGGATAGCATGTGGACACTCTGGCCATGCGTGTGTCGCTACATTTCACGAGGATGGAGTGACTATGTGAGGATAGAGTGGTCGGAATTAGGTGCTATTGTCCGTATTACCATGCTGTTGTGCTGTAGATGTACGTGAGTATGGAAGTACGAAGGTATAGAGTTTAGGACGTATGTATGGTTGATTAGTGGTAACAATAGCCATGTGTAGCACTGTGTATGTGAGAGCATAGGGTGCTGTTGTAAGATGGGTAAAAGAAAGGGTAGGATGGCAAAGGGGCTGTTGTATGTTAAGATAGTGGTTGGGTAGCAACTGAATTATTTTCAGATAGTGGATAGTGGAGTAGTGACAGTCAATTGAAAGTTAAGCGTATGTCACACAGCGAGAGCAAGAGAGGATTAGGGATTAGGGTCGCATATGAGTGTCTAATTGAAATTTTTTCTTTTATCTTGTGCCACATGATTCCTATTATAAAACTCAGAACAAATCTTTTGTATCGATTAAATCTAATTTGATAAAGATCAAAATCAATTTGACTCTTACAAATCTTTATCTTATCGGATTTAATATTATCGTATTAGATTTGTGTTATCTCCAATAATGATTTAAACATAATTCTATTAGATCCAAAAGATTTGATGAGATTTATAATTAGATTTGAATCCCATATGGTTAACTAATTTTCCTCTCTCTTTGCTACCTTTTCGAAAAAAAAAAATTCGTAATGGAAGAAAAAATAAAAGGTACATATATGTCTAGTGAGATTTAAACCCATGACCATAAGCCAAATCTATGCCATGTTCAAGTGTTTAACTATTAGACCATTGGTCTGTGCTGTAAAACCCTGAAAGTTTCGATCTAGTTTTTGAAATAGACTCAACTATATGAGACAATTTAGGAGTCGACAAGGCTAATTAAAGTGAAAACCCTAAAAGAATTAATCAATCGCGTAAAGAATTTTTCTACCCTAAATGTTTCTACAAGCTAAAAATTTCATTTGAAAGTGAAAAAAAACCTAAAAATGATTCCATTAAGGACATATGTACACCAATCCAACATGATATACCCTAAAACACTAATTGAAAATATAATGCTTATATTTTGCTAAATCGTTAGAAAAAGGTTGAGATAACCCTCATTCTTACTTATATGATTCAAATTCTAAAGAAATCCATTAGGAACTAAGATAATGGGTCATAGTTTAATATTCACCCCTTAAATATATGATTAAGATAGTCTTACTTAGGATTAGGGTTATAGTTAAGATTGGGTTTACATATAGTGAACCCTTTAAGACTCAAATTAGCACTTTTTACACTTGTTATCCAAAGTAGTTTATCAAATAAGATAAAATGGATTTCTAAAGACCAAAAGTAAGATCTCATCAACCATATTGACGCATCAATGCATCATATACCTCATTCTTCTCATTTCCTTCATTTCTCCCCTAATTTCCCTTCATTACTACATTATGTGCACAAAATTAAACACTACTTAAGGAATGTTGACTAAGATAATATATGTTGACCAAAGTTAAAAATGTTACCAAGTCAACACATGTTGACTAAAGTCAATATTTTGAAAAGTCAACAAAAGTTAAGAGATAAGAAAATATCTCTTACTTAATGATGTCTTTCTTTTCTTTTCTTTTGATTTTTCTTTCTTCCTTCGTTTCCATTGTTTCCGTCCACAAATTTTCTTCTAAATGACACCACATATTGTCTTCCATTAAAAGAAAACCAACAAAAGAAACAAAACAAAAACTTCCTTTTCATGCCGTGAACTTCCCTCTCTTTTTTCCCTTTCATTTCTTCCCTTTTGTCTCCTTAATTTCAACATCATAAAAGGGGTATGTCTTTAAGTTACTTTATCTTACTTTCTATTATTCTTTAGTTAGTTAATTGGGTAGATTAGATAAGTAGTTATGTGGTAGTCTTTGTCTTGAAGAAGAGTAAACAAAGTTTCCATCTTTAAGTGTAGAAGCTTGATCTTTTGAAAGAGAAGAAAGAAAGACATGAGAATAAGCTTCTATGTATGTATACAAAAGGAAACATCAAAAGAGTATAAGTATAAGAACCTTTGTACATGAGTATTTATCATGTACATAACCTAATTTAAGATCAAATCTAACTATACATCCCTATACTATACTAAACATTATACATAATAACACAAAAATAGGGAATTGGAAAGCTTTTCTTAAGGAAAAACTAGGCATACGAAATTTTAGTATAAAATACGTATCCAACCGTATAGGTAAAACGAGTTGTATACATGTAAAATACAGTATAAGCTTAAGTATAGGTATGTATAAAGTATATGTATATAAGTATAAGAGAAAGAGATAATATGTACATAAACATAAGCATTGACATAAGCATGATGAAAGGCTTATGTAAGCATGATGAAAGGCTTATTTAAGCATATGAAATGGGGTAAGTGATGACATAAGCACATGATGACATAACCCATGACATAAGCAAGTGATGATGTAAGCGATGACATAAGTATAAGATTAAAAAATAAGAAAATTAAGAAAAATGTGGGTAATTAGGTAACTAAATTAATAAAACCTAATACACCTTCTAAATTAGATTATATCTAATTTAGCCATGAATTAGTAATAGCAAATAAAATTCTTTCATTTGAAAAAATTTAAGGAATAAAAGATATAAACATAAGTATTAAAAGTACTTAGGTGTTCATAACTAAAAATTTCTATAAATTTAGCTCATAACATAAAATAAGGTCTTAATATCCAAAACAGATATTACCATGTGAAAAAAATGTTCAAAACGAAGAAAAACGATTATAAATTCATAAATATCAAAAATAAAACGGAAATGTTTACATACATTGAAATTAATGTCTTACCGGTAAAAGTTAATGGTCATTTAAGTGGAACTAGGTAATTAGAGTTTAAATTAATAGTTAATTTAAATACTTATTAGCGTTGTTATCATATAATGATCAGGTGACTCTGAGGTGAGCGAGGACCTCCCGATCGATTACTACATTAGGGCGAAAACCCCTATGGGGCCCAGTGAGTACTTACCCTGTGATTCCATGCTTGATTGTGATTGTAGATAGTGAACTTAAATATTATTATTAATTAACTACTGTTTTGGGGTTCGGGAAATGCTTGTGTATGTAATTGATTGTTGAGTTGTGAATTTACCTTAAATACAGAGAATGCATTATTTGTTGCATAGTAATATAGAAAATGATTTTGTGTAATTTGTGGATGGTCACAGCATAACTTGAACTAAATTATACTCGACTAAAAAAGATATTGGGACATGCATTAACAAGCATAGCATGGATACTATTCCCCGGCCGTCACATCACACGGATGTAAAGAGAAGCCAGTTGGGAGTTGATATTTTTGATTCTTTGGTTATGTACGGTGCACTCGTACAAAATGACCTTACCTTGGGCCCCCGGAACACTAGGCATTGGGGGCGCCAACCGCCTGGTTAAGGGTTGAGTCCAGAGGCCTCCGTTTAGGGGTAGTGTGGACTGCGGGGGCCACTCACAATTATACTAGAACTTGTATTTTTCTGAAAATTAAAAGAGTTATTTGATATAAGTACGGAAAAATGGGGTTCCGTATAAAGTAAGTTATAGTGTAAAAACCCGAATATGATTGGTGCCGTGTAAACTCCAACCCTGACTTCGAGGGCGTTAAATCCGAGTTACGGGATATGAACTAGTTAAAATAAAGCGTATTATTCATCATTATGTTTGATCATTCATTCATATGCGTGACTATAAAAGTACTTTTTAAACTTGCTTGTTGCAGGATAACCTGTTCATAGAGACAGGACGAGGGATGCCACAGGTTAGCCGGACCCTTGGCAAGAGCAAGGTATCCTGTGTGATTTAAGAGTAAAATAGTTTATGTAGACTCTTACTCATGTACTTTTGTTTAACTTATGTTTTTCCTTTTTATTATGAACTTAGACATACTTAAATTTCTGTGTAATGTAAGCTTTTGAGCTTAACTTTTAAAAAATATGTTGTGTGATAATATCATGTGAATCTGGATGTTACTTTTGGAACTAGTAGTTGGAGAGCCTTGTATATTGTGTTGAGAGTTTTGATTGGAAAGGTAACCAATCAGGGGTTTTTCATACAGTATACGGCGTCTGCCACGATAGGGAGTCCTCAGTTCATAACATGTGCCTTAACATTTAATGCAATTAAATTATACTTAAGCTATGTAACCCCTAAAATAAAGCTACTTAAGATGAGCTAGACCAAAATCCATTGACCCTAAAAAATTTTTTTTTCTAAAAATCTATTTTCTTAAAAAAAAAATTCTTTACTTTTTTTCTTTTTTCTGAGAATTTTCCATTTTTTTGTGTTTTTTTTATCATTTTTCAAAAAAAAAATTATTTTTTTGAATTAAGACCCCTTAAAAACTAAAACGACGAAGGAGTAAAAATGCATTATCTACATCAAGTTTCAAGCTATAGTAGAGACTAGCCAATGAGATCCTATGTGTCAATGGCCCATTTGAAAGCTTTGCATGCATTGGAGAATTGTTGGGATCTTTTAAGGAGACCCCTTCAAGAGATCATCATGTGGAGACTTGCTTATGAAACTCATATGAAGAGTCGTTACCCATTCGAGAGCTCAACACAAGTGGTTATCAATAATAGGTTATCAGAAACAAAATCATTAGAATAGGTTGATAGATTTGGTTGACATAAAATAAATTAGCACAAAACAGGTAGGTAAAGTTGCTAGTCCCAAAAAGGCACAAATGCCATATCTCCCCCTCA